>CACRXP010000137.1:464668-476515 GCA_902702965.1 Spirometra erinaceieuropaei | reverse complement strand
TGGAATATGCGGTACAGGCTTGCCGGCCGTGGCTTCGGAGGGATATAGATATCCTTGACGGTGTACAACGGCGAGCTAAAAAGGCTGTTCATGGCCTCAAAACTTCTCGTACGAGCAGCGCCTGACGGCCTTTAACCTCTATCCCCTCCGCTACAGGCAGGATAGAGGTGACCTCATAGCAACGTTCCAGTTGGTAAAAGGACTTAATATGGATGTCGACTGGGAAAAGTTTTTGAAATGGCACCCAAGTCCAATCTCAGACGACATGATTTCCAGCTTAAAAGGGAACTGTGCCACACAAATCAACGCTCCTCCTTTTTCTCACAGAGGGTCATTCGCCAATGGAACTCTTTGCCGGAGTTTGTTGTTAATTTCCCTACCGTGAACGTGTTCAAGAGACAACTGGATGCTAACCTGCTGAAAGGCAACCCGAACTGCCGAAGCCTGGTCTAACGGATTACTGAAATGACTGTAAATATATTACTAACAAGATTTCAACAGATCCTATTTTGTGCGTAAAACTTATCCCATATTGACCTTTTCACAGTCCGGATGCGGTGAACAAAGTTTTTTCGCAATTTTCTCACGAATTTAATACCCCTTTCGCCTTTATGTTACATTATTAGATTTATGAATTCTCTTTACTAAAACTACAAGCAAAAGCCTTGCAATTTAACTATTTCCCCTTATATCTGTACGCTCTAAATGGAGCTTTCAGGGCTTCTGTCGTTTACTCCAAATATACTGACTTATACTGACTGAATAAGCCAGAAATGGCCATTCCGGTCCCGGAAGGCCCTCGGCTATTCCTGGGGAAATTTAGCATTCAGATCCGGTTTCACCTCAGCACATGGAGGTACTACTACGAACAGTTTGACCGCTGTCGTGGGCGCAGGATGGCAAGCTGGGTGGGATTTGGTTTGTAGCGAATGTCCGACTTGTGCAGCAGCAGCAGTCGCAGTGCCTCCTCTTTAACCTATCTAGACCTACTGACAAGACGATCGGAGGCGAGTTCGGACGCAGTGGCCGATAAAATTAAACTACCCATCTACACGTGCAACACACGACCTGTACCCCAAATAATGTGTTAGGTTTTCACGAAAACAGACTCCTGGGATTCAACCCAGGCGCGAGTGCCATGGAGACCGTATTTAGAAGTAGCCAGTGAGCCTGATTCTCCGTCCTAAGAGAACCGAATTACCCGGTCAGTTTTGAGTCTTCGAAGCTAAGACTTCTATTTCGTCGTGTAGCTTCAGATTGTTTGTAGTGAGGAACGCACTGTTGTCGTGTTTGGATGGATTCCCCAGAGTCAAACTGACTCTCTCTCTCTCTCGCCCTTCCTTCTCCCATGCACCGGTTGACTGTCCGAGCCGGTCACTTCTTTGCTGGTGGAACTTGGCGCGGTGGCTTGGGCGACTTGAAACGTGTTACACACTCTCTCCCCCCTTGTTATGAACCCGCGCGGACTCATCGTGACCTGATTGACGTGTGCCAAGACCAAATCTAGCGCCCGTTTTCCAGTACATCTCCAGCTGGGCTTTTGTGGGGCACACTGTCGAACCCCAGACTACTATCTACTGTCCTTTTGGTAAGATGTGGTTTGGTAGCCCCACCGGCACAATACTGCCGGGGTTGGGGTTAAGGACTAGAGTTAGGGGTTATGGCTAGGGGGTTAGTGTTTGGGGTTTATGATTAGGGGTTATAGCTGGGGGTTAGGGTTAGGGTAAGGAGTTAGCGCAACTATTTCTCATCCCTTCCCAATAGCTTTTCTTTGGCAACCAACTAATTGACCCCATCGTCTGTGCGTTCCTCGGCCCCATCTGCAAAAACCCCCATTACCACCAGTTCCGTATTACAGGTGGCTGGCGTTTGTTTACTATAGGTGGGGCTACATAATCACATCCGACCGTCGTTTTGTTACGAGTCATTTAAGGTCCGCTAGAAGTCCGAAACATTACATCTGCTCGCGAGCCTGAAGACAGTAATGGCATCGCAAACGACGGTGCTCCACGACATGGCGGGAGCAGGAGGGGGGTTTGGAAACCAAAAATAGCATACGCGATTGCTTGTGCCCTCTGTTCGAGATCGGAAAACGGCTACTCCTGAAGCTTAATCAACCGACCTCAAGAGTGTACCCGAGGCAGATACTTTCCTAACAGTTCTTTTCAGGAAGGATTGTTGTTTTCCCTTAGTGATGTTGACATTTAAATTTTTCGACATCAATCAGTTCTGCGAAATCCTATGTGGGGTCTAAGCATGATTTTTGGATATGACGATCCTCATTTGAGTTAGGCCAGCCATTACTTAATGAGTCTTCTCGTATTTAAACAAGGAAGTTTTATTATACTAATTGCTTTCTACTAAAATTCTCAACCACAACACTTTTTTCTGAAGATTAAGCGATACGTAACAGGCATGTTTATGCGTAGGTGAAACATTATCTATGCCAATTGTTTATTGTTGCCTAGGAATGATGTTTTACTACGATTTATACTCGGTTCTTGTTAAACATTTTTGCATCAACCAGTGCCTGCCTTTTTGTTCATAGTGTTGAGTATTTTTTCATGTCTTTGTCTAAAATGCCCATTTAGGGCACTCCTGCAGATGATACGAGTCTAGTCTTCTTTTACTGACCAATATAAATGACCCGTGAATTAACTCTAGAACATTGGACTCTCTTTTGAAGCGACTCGATATTCAGCCTACGCTAGCAAATAGCCTTTGCTTGACGCTTTAAAAGACTGATAAGTGTTTGAAGAATCTCCCGGCGCTTCTCAATATTTTCACTTATCATATTTAAAAGCCCTGTTACGATTATCAAAGGCCTCGAAATTCTGATCGAGAAGTCCAGCGTGTGCTCGAAAAAAACGTTTACGAAATTATCCTTTTCCAGTTCTTTTAAAGTCCACTCTTCTCCGGAAAATACAGAATTGGTTATAGCAGACGTTAGGTCATGCGAACCTTGCGTGCCAAATTTAGGTGTTAAGTTGGCTATCAGGCCTTTTATCAGAAATGACTTGTCATCACTTTTCCCGGGAATGAGTTAGAGTTTATTAGTCTCGCTACTTTATTTATTTAGGTAGTTTGTAATACGTATTTATTCGTGGTGTACCCGAAGACCAGTACCTGATAACCTATGGAAATGTGGCTTTTCCATATAGGCTAGAGTTAAGGCTTTGGTTAGATCTGGGGTACCTAGTTCTGACGTTACCCGACCTTAACCATAACTGGCCGCGCCTATAACGTTCTGAGTAACCTTCGTCGTGTTTTGCCTAATTGCCTGCGAAATCACTGACAGTTGAAACATTTCTCGCCACCTCATAAACGAAGTAGATAAAATGCACATTATTCTGTGGGGTTTTTAATCGTTTCTTACCCAGGGGAACGTATTCACTGATACACACGCACGGCCATATTCCAGCTGCAAGGAAGGACATCTTATGACAGTCATTACGACCAAAATGCGCAACTGGCGTTCCAGTAGGTTGTATTCGTGCAGCGTTCCACAGTACTGTCAGGGACTGATGACCTTTCGCAAATAAACGCCGCTCAGGACGATGAGCTGGGTTTCTGACAGTTTAAACTGTTCACAAACAATTAGTATTTCAAACGCTACAACAGCATCCATCTCGCAAACTGACACCCTCCATTATTTCAAAGGTACCATTTAGTGGACCCGATCATTAACTCGTTGCACACATCGCGTTCCGGAGAAGACGAAAAAGAATAGAAAGGACAAGGATTTGGATAATGCGCCGAGTTTTCACAGTTAGGTCAATATGGATTACTCCACAAATGCCAAAAGATCTGTGGATTAAAAACTGGCATTACTACTACTAATAATAGGACTTATGCTAAGAGGACGTGAAAGAAAGCACTAAGAATAATGAGAAAGAAGGAAACAGGAGAAGAGCGAGAACAACAAAGGAAAATGAAGGTAATACCAAGTAGAGTGAAACGAAATAAAGGTGAATTTGCATCAGAAGAATGTGGAGAGCTATAAATAGAATGGAAGAAGGGAGAAGAAGAAGAAGAAGAAGAAGAAGAAGAAGAAGAAGAAGAAGAAGGAGAAGAAGAAGAAGAAGAAGGAGGAGGAGGAGGAGGAGGAGGAGGAGGAGGAGGAGGAGGGCAACGAAGATGACAACAATATAAATAAAAGCCGAGCAAAGCAGTATAAAACGAGGAGGAGATCGAATTGCACCAGGATAGTGTAAAGGAATGACAAATAAAGTGACGAGGAAATGACGGTGTGATGTTCAACTGGATGAAAATGACGATGACTGCCAATTAGATAAGACAAACAAGGAGGTGGAAGGAGTAGGACGAGAAGCATAATGAGTATGAGAAGGTTGTAGAGGAAGGGGGTACCGGACTACGTTCTGCAGCAGCATGGCTGAATAAATGAGTCAAATTGATTATGCATGTAAATCCATGTAGATAATCGTAAGGGGATCAGATTTACTGGATATGTAAGAAAAATGAGATGCAGTAGCGTTGAACTAGCAGGAAGATCAGGACGCTGAGGGGGATGCGATTATGGCAAAGTAGGAGGATTTGGATATGAAAGAGTACGAATGAAGGCGAAATTTCGAGTTCCAGGTGTATGCATAAGTGAAGATGAAGGAGAGTCGAGCGCCGGAACACTTCGTTTATTATCCTGAACTTTCGGACTCGTACAGGACTCGTATGATTCTGAAAGCTCAGGATAATAAACGAAGTGTTCCGGTGCTCGACTCTTCTTCACTTATAAAAGAGTACTTCTATCATGGTAGGAAGGAGATCAAGTGAATAATTATAAGGCAAACGAACGGGATGGCAAATAGAATAGTGTGCAGCGTACTAACTAAAAGTTAATCAGATCATTTGCCTCTGGATTTTACTGGTCTAACTTTTTGGCTCTTAGTTCCTGCATTAGCCTGCTATGAATTTCGGTATATTCGCGCTTGGCCATATGATTTAGAAAACTTTCTTCTGTGCTTGTAGACAGGTATGCAGGTGTTTCATGAGAGTTTCTGTGTATGCCGGCATTGCGACACCAGATAACACCATTCGTGGAGATGGTGGCATAGACAGCGTGTTTTATACGACTTAAATAGACCTGTATACGTGTGCGTCGGACCTGTATTAAATTCGCATTATTGTATTTCGTATTTCCGGTTTCCTTTTTACGCCCTAGGCAGTCGTATGCGGACATCCTCAACTTGACAGTGACTACGACGCAACTGTCGGTGTCGATATTGTCGTAGGGACATCAGATTCATTCTTCTGGACTTCTAGGCTCCTAACGTATATATTCATGCTTTTACCACACATCATCACTGCCCCCCCTCATAAAACGAACGCTTATGTCCAGCACACTGTTAGCCCGAATATAAGCCAGCTGAGCCGGTGTTCTTGTTTGCGAGAGATTATTACAACTCTCGTTTCCGAGAATGGAGATAAGATACGCCTTTCCCTCACTGTGTTTGTTGTCACCCTCTTCGGTTAGACCTCGGTGGCAGCTGGTTTCAGTGCCTGAATAAGCATTTAGCCTGACCTTCACGCTGATATGGGAATACCCTGTACTGATCCCTGGATTAGATGACCTTAAACGATCTACGCAAATGATTATTGTTTATCTGTGGCCATTAGCGGGAGGAATCTGCGAGGTTAATTTTACATGGAAGGCGGTGTACTGAACAGGGAGCCAGTAAAAGATGGGGACTTAGGCGTGCAAAGCTCCAGCTGTCTCTTCCGCTCCCCTTACTCAGTTGAAGAAACAGCTGTGAAATTTCGCCTCCCCTCACGCTTCGTGCAGCCCTGCAAGGCGGAGAAGTTGAACTCTCTCCAGTAAACGTAAAGTTCGTGAGAACACGCACAGAGGATGATCGATAAAGCTCACCCGCTGTCTGGTATAAGATCCGAGTACGGACTGCAACGGTAGAAGGTTGAGTGTGCTGAAACAATTGCCGTAAGTGACGACGCTGGGTGTATGCAGGCACGTGCTTAGCGTTCGGAAATGAAAAACGACTATGACATTACGCCAGTCAGCCAGATGCACAAATTTGAACGAGCTGCCTGAGTAGCCAAGTGCGAGAAAGCTGAGTTCCCCTGTCGGGACCAAAAAGATCAAGTGGTTAGAGCGCTGACCGTACTCTAGCCATTTTCCTTCTGTCGTGGGTTGGGGTCTCATCGAGGAAGCCGAATTTTTCACAGTTCGGTATCCAGTCAAAAACAGAGTTAACCGCTGGGCCCAAATAGTTTATACTTCGACTCTGTCGTGGGCCCTAGTCGATAGCCAAACTTGAAAATTTGAAGCATTTTGTCCCCGGCAGGATTTAATGGTACCAAAAAATTTTGCCATGGCTCGTCAGCTGCGTCCTGTCGCATCATAACATAAATAACGAGTGGAAAAATACAATAGACTTGAATTCGTTCTGAAAATCAATGCAGAAACAACACGGTCATGGTTTTGGGTAAAGCCGGCTGATCGATAACATTCATAACTCAAACAAAGTATGGGGAAAATAGTGGAAAAAAAGCGTTCAGAGCAAAAAGAAAGGAGAAGTAAAGATCATGCAGTTAAAGGTTACCATGCCAAGGTTAGGCTAATCACTCGTTCTAACTGTTTACAAAGATCTGATCTCATCCGTCGTATATAGGCTGCCTCCAGGTAACGCAGTGTCCGAGTTGCTCGTGCCCGAACAAGTACTCGGAAGGAAGTTTTAGGGTCGACGGATTGACCACTATCAAGGAGGTGTTTTGGAATGGATGACAGCGGCATTTTATTTTCCTGTTTTCCTGCTTCAGATACCTGAACTCATTTGACCCACAGCCTTTCCTCCTTAGTGGTTATAATACTGTTAAACTGTTTAGTACGCGCGTAGAATGCTATGCTGCACAACATTCTGTAACTATATCGGCACAATCAGTTGACATTTTCAAAGTTTCACGGTTGGTTTCATTTCGCCGTACCAGCAAATAGAATGATATTTTGTTCGATGTTTCACCGGTACAGCTATCTGCAGTGAGCGTGGAAGGCAACAGCCTAACAGAGCCTGCACCTGTACACGCCGCCCAGGCGTGTAAGCCTAATATCGATTAATTTTCACGTCCTAACTAGATTACGGTGAAACATGTGAGCGCACGTATTTCGCTCCCACGTGGCGAGTGACGCATGCCCCCCTGCGAATGCGGGCTCAGGCAGTCGTTACGTCTGTGGCCGACCAAGTACGTCAGGTGCAAAAATGGCCGTATCTACAACGAAGCATAAATCCGCAAACAGTTGAAGCAGACCAACTCAGCGAAGTCAAAGTCGAGGCCTCCGACGTCCAAATACCAACTTTACGTTGTAATTTGCACGATGAGATGGAGGCGCTTGAGCACAAGGCGAAGAGACAAAACTACATTTGGAATTTTAATTGGTTTTCCGAGGCATTGTCGGAGTAGGTGAGGTTTGGTTCTGTAGCGCCACCTGAGTGATACCATATGGTAAGCTTACGAAGACAGTATTAGTTAACATACCTAACTTAACCACTCGCTGGATTAGGAAGGGAAGAACAACACATGCAGAGCTCGAAGCACGCGCAAGGAATCGAACGAGGGTGGCGACTACGTACTCCCCCCCGACGCAGCCACTCGCTGGATTGAGTGGATAAAGGAGGCGAAGTCACAAATAGAAGTTATATGATGCATCGGCGACGGGTTCGACTTATTTTTAGGTTTTCCAACATTTCCCATGCGTCTTCTGGTGTTTGAATTCCATTCGCAGTGTTTCTGGTTATGTTCTCTACCAAAAAATTAATTCGGTTCTCCAGTACAAGACACTCTTTCAAGACTTACCCTTTTCATCTATCGAGGGGAAGGACTCATTTTAACAGATCGCTCTTATCAGGAACAACGGGGTTTCTGCCACTGTCTCTGAGGATGGGCTCGAGCAAGAATCCGAAACCTCAGGCGAATGAAGCTCTTGTTCCAGGCATCGCTTCCAATTCTTTTCGACTGTTTCCTTGAACTCGCATCATCGCTTGTATCGAAAATAAAAAAGGATATTGTTCTGCACGTTTTCTACAAAACATGCAGACGTATAAGAGCGTAGAAGGTTAGTGCGAAAAGTTCATGCAAAGTAGTTATTTTTGCATACATGCAGGACAGGCGAACGTGCAAGTAAAAGCATCAGGAACTACAAGGGTGATAGGGTGTACAGTATGATTAAGTTGTCTGCACAGCTCGGGATTTATACTCCGCACGTAGGTGACTCCCGAATCATTCGTGGACAAACATGGATTCAAAAGGTCCGCTTGAGCCACCAAATCTACTGTTTGGGAGGTGCTTTGTGATATGACTTTGGGGGATGTCGTTTCCTAACTTTGAACACATTTGGAAAAAGGGTTCGTCTGGCATTGGTAAGAAGTGTCTTTTCGGTCGCCTATCATAGTTCAAACGTCATGAATGATGAGTTCCGCCACTGCCCGACGACGAGAATTCAACAGTGGCTTGCTCATTCACCTCGCTTCTCCCCCCCCCACAACATTCGCTGTGTTGCGATAGAAAGGCAAAATCAAGGCTCCTGGGTGCAGTGATTGGCAGATCTGATTATCCCCCCTTCCCCCTCCACAGTGTCTGGCATGGCCCCTAAATTCTCATGTGCCAGAGCCAAAATCCGTATGGTCTTGGATAGATGGGGCTGCCATCGAGCCCACACGAAGAAGGAACTATTGCAGACTGGTCACTAGTCCCGGGTAGGATCGAATTGCCTCGTAAGCTGGTGGCCTCCCAAGCCTCGAATCTAGCACGTCAGTTTCTTTGCAATGGGGGACATGTCGATATGCCACGACACAGCTACTTCAACACCGGTCCCATCCTCTCTTTCCTGTCCCATGCACCACTGACCGGGCCAAATCTTGGAGTCGACCGGTGGAAAGATATGATGTAATGGCTGATGTGACGTTGACGGTTCCGTTTACGCGTGCCACGCACGTAATCGGCCTCAATTCCATGTGAGTAGACTTTATTAAAGGACGTGCGGTAGACGTCGCTTACGCTGTCCTGTTCCCAAATGTAAGTGCAATGTGGGAATCGCAAGTAATTCGAAGGAGGATGCTGAAATCGTTGGTGGGGAGTAACCAAAGCTAAAGCGGAAAAGGACAACCTAATGTTTCGGTTTAGAGGTTGGATTAGCTTTAGGGTTTGGGTTAACGTCAGGCTGAGAATTGGGTTGAGGGTTGAGGTTGGTGTTAAATTGAAGGGTTCCAGGTAGAGTTAGGGTGTAGATTGCTGTTTAAGCTTACTTTTAGTATGAAGGTTGGGGTTATGGTTAGTGTTAGGGTGAGGGCAGGCTTACGGTCAAGGCTACGGCTAGGATTTGGGTCAGCGTTGAGGTTAGGCTTAGGATTAGGGCCGGGATTTGTGGTAGGTTTACGACTAGGTCTAGTTTTAATTTTAGAGTTAGCTTTAGGCTTATAGACGTGAGGATTAGGTTTACATTTGAGGTTAATGATTAGGTTTTCCGTTAGGTTTGGGGTATTGTTGAACCGCGTGTCCGGACAGCCAGGTCTTTTGTGAGGATTTTAGGCTTCCTTCAATTTCATGGCAGATGTGTCATACATCAGGTTGTTTGTTTCCATCTCAGCCTCGGTTACCTTCCCCCTAACGAGTTTAGCATCCCCTTCGGCTTTCTTTTCTTTCACTGTCCACATTGCGCTTGGGGCCAGGACAGCCTAATCGACCCTCACCGAGCGTATTTCTTGTGTACTTCAGATGTGCACGTCCTCGCATGCTAAGTTTCACTCGCCACTAGGACATTGGAAAAATGCCTATGCTTGGCTGTCGCGTGAGCGGTGTGTTTTGCAGAATGTTGACGTACATACGTGTATGACCGAAATCACTTCGGCGTATCCTTAGTCATTTTGTAGGTGAGGGTAAAGGGAGGTGTTGTAGGAGGTCCTTGGCTGTGCTGCTATACTGTGCAGCGTAAGGAGAAGTGTGAGGAGAAGACGACAGTCAACAGGTTTGGAGGTTTATTGTATGCAGCATCCTGAGTTGGTCGATGGCGAAACCAGGGCCACTGTTGACCGAGTCCAGTTTTGTCTGAGAGTTGACGAGACAGTGGTGGCAGCTGCTTTTGTGGGTTCGTGGGCCAACCTCAAGTGGTGCCCAATTGGTGTGTGTGTTGCATTTGCTGGGGGACGGTGATCAAGCGGCTGAAGTTGCATATAGCGAGGGTTGGTGTGTTTAAGTGCAGCGTGGGCAGTTGCGACCCCGTGGACGCACGTGTGTCCGAGGTGAATTCAGTCGAGTGGCTGCGGGTCAACGCGTCCGGAGTCGCTCGCTGAAATGTTGAGTGATCTTGACTCATTGGGGTCCTGAAGAAGGACGCCAGACACGACCATGATGGCTGTCAGCAATAACTGTAGATTCTATTCTATATACATATGATCTAGTAGGCTGATGAGATGTCTGTAATTCGTGCGACAGTGTGGCGGGTAAGGCGGGCGTGACGGAGCTCTATGTACCTACTCCTCGATCCCACTGCGATGAATCCAAGGCTGTCGACCAGGTCGATACGTTATTTTAATGTGTGGTCGCAGTATAAATAAGCTGGTAGTTTATCTGCATTGCTCTCGGTTAGTAGTGTCTTTGTGGTCTGGCGGCGTTTCAGTTGCCATCGGTCTGAAGATGTACAACCAGAAAGAACGAGGACTGATAAATAGCGTGAGAACGAGGCGATTCTGATGACGATGGTGCTGTGTGATGTAGGGGGCGGGTTAGTTGTTTTGACATTGCAGTGGATCCAGAGACGGTCGACAAAGCCAATTTGTACCCTAAAAGCAGGTTAAGAGCGTGAACGTTTTACAATGGTTGAGTGCCTGTCACGTTGAGCAACGACATTTGAGTCTTAAAAACGTCGCGATTCGCTGTGGTCACTCCATCGACCTGGAAGATTCCTGCCCCTGATCCCATTGTAATTCAAGTCATCCGATCCTGAGCGAAACATTCCACAGTCTTCCGTTTCATTTGCACGTGTCTGAAGTAGATCTTGGTTGGCATAGTCGTTGTTGTTTACATTACCTGCGGGCCTCCGCAGTGAATTCACTTTAGATTGTCATTGGGACAGGCAATAGTCATTCATTCTCACGAAACGGTCGTCCCATTGCAAATGCATTTGTTTCAACTCATTATCAATTTTCAATATGCCTTTTCCCTCTTGGAAGTCAGTGTCAGGAATTATCCATTGCCACTTGACCATCGGCTTAACTTGAGAAGAACTGAGATGGAAGTGATTGAAAAGAATGCTACAACGACTCTAAACAAAATGTTGCAACCTCCCAAAGGCCTGACTGGTTTTGGAGGTCTGGCTTTCAACCAGCTTCTTGATTTTAATGCTTCCTGCGATGATACTCGCGAGGTACATGAACGTGTCTGCAGCTGTGATGCTAGACCAAGTGACACCTAAACATGGGTTCACTGCGTTCCTGAGCGACCAGAATTGGCTTTGGAAATGGATGTATTATTTTTGACCTACACACATCGAACATCTAGCAGCTGGCCGTCTACTCGGTTGTCGACATTTATTAAAGGTTACTCTTCAAAGAAGACGTCTTTTGGCGGGGCGGAAGAGTCTGAGGTTGATAAAGGTGTCAGCGAGTGTTCATAGGCGCCCAGCCCTATTTGCTATCATAAATGCTTCCGAGATTGTCCCCATGCTCTGACTGGCGCCGTCATGTTCAGATCAGATCAGATCAGATTTATTAAGGGAAAAGTAGGCGAGCGCCTTTGAACTCCCTTTTGGGTACAATAACGTCATAAATAAAACAATGTGTAAGGCAAGTGTGAAAAAAAATTAGGTAAGTAATTACATACATCAAG
>CACRXP010000137.1:450961-464048 GCA_902702965.1 Spirometra erinaceieuropaei | reverse complement strand
CCCCCATGTGCTTTCTGATAGGTACTCTAGTTTTGAAGTTTTAGCTCAAATGTTTGCATCAACTTTGGGACTAAGACTCTAAAGCACAATTTCGGCCGATTTATCTCAAGTTAACGTGAATTTCCGAAAAGATTAAGAAGCTGAAGTTTTAAAACTGGAATATATACAGGAAGGCACACGGTGAACGCTGTGGACCAACTGATGAGCAGAGGCCAGCACAGCTGTGTCATGCAACGGCAGAATATCGGCATAACACGTGTCTGGACTCTTAATTAGTACAAGTTTTGACGGTGTGGTGAATTTCACAATATGTGTATACTACTGACTACCTGTTGGCAGTTTACGGTTATTAGTCGTCATTCCGCTGTAGCTGAAGAATCCCTGCTTAAATATTCACGTCAACTTTCGGAAGGAACCATAAAAGCTTAGCTCAGGCGGATTAACGCCAAGTTAAAGATTAACTTTTAAGTCAATTTAAAGCGAAAGTTGTCAAACAATTCACGTGAGACCTTCCGGAAATTCTAATATCAGCATAGTTTACGAAGCCTCGTTGAGTTCGGTATCGGTATTCAATTAAGGCAGTCTGTTGATAATTTCGACCGATATTAATGATGGCCTATTCAGGATGCCCCGGAATGCTTGGTCGAGCGCTCGAAAACCTGTAATTTCTCCTTTGGCGGAATTTTCTTCTCTGAACTTAGCAGCGCAACTTTGCCAATGGTTAGGGACCACAGATTGATGTGACTGCCGTGAAAAGATTCTTCTTATCACTGTATTCTTTGTATCCTTGAATTTTTCTGTTTTACGAACCAACCAATCATTCTGTGCCCTTCGACGTCTGCTGCACTTAGTTTTTGCATCAAACGAATGAGAGCTCTTTTGATATCGGTCCTGTCCTTGGCATAGGTCGTGTATTCTGTTTTTTTTTCTAAGGACAAACGTCAGAATTCTTCCAACTTTTTGCCAAATCAGTTCTTTTGCCGTCAGCTTATGTTGCCAGTGACTTCTGAAGCTGTTGTAGGGATGATACTCCATGGGTTATTCCATCTCGTCTCCACATAAACTTCTATTCGCTCTCCTCCTACCCGCCATCTTCCTCCCCAAATCCCATTCATCCTAGACTGATGTTCGTGTGGTTGCTATAACCAAATCGGCGTCCAGTCGGATGCAGTAACGTTGGAGCAATATCTGAACCTTGAAATCATCCGCGGGGTTTCAGCCAAGGCCTCAAGGAGAGCGCAATGCGGTGGTCCATCAGAAGCCGGCATCACAAATCGCCTTAGTCATTAACAGGTCACACTGGACGGGCCTCCTCACGAGGACGTGGTCCGGCGGCTGCCAGTGACGCGAATGGGGGTGCGTTCATATCGTCTTCTTCTGGATCGGAAAGCGGATGGTGGTCTAGGGGAATACTGTTTTACGCGCAGACCTGCAAGAGGAGAAAACCATTCCCATTGCAACTGCCAATCCCGTGTTGACATCGTATTCTATCTAAGGTAGCGCCGTCTGTGCCTATGTGGACATCGAACTTACCGATGGCGATCGATTAGGGCGCCTTTGGCACTGTGGAGGGGAAGGCATACAGGTCTTTGCAAAATCTGCTCTTCACGTCATTAGGACTTTTCATTAGGCTGCTCAGGCGCTGACGACGGTGGCAAATTTGTTCCTCATAGTCACGAGACAATCGTTGATGCCCTGCAACAGGCAACACAGCCGCCTCTCGACACTGTACATGTTAAGTAAATCGACCCCGGCGTCTTACTGCCCTACCTTCTGGGCGTTCGCTCTAGAGGAAGATGTATCCAGCCCGTGCTTCCTTCATTTGCCCTTGCTCCGAGGAGCGGATCATTCTAAGTGCCATAATGTCCACTTTATAGCTTGCCTCTTACCGGGCGACCAAAGTTGTCTACCTTACTGGTCGGTGTGACACAAGACTGCCTAAAAGTGAACTAACAGTCCAGACCGCCCGAGTGAAAAAAAGTCACTTTAGCAAACCTTGGGGTCGAGCAGATTGGGATGAGTGTTTTTTGTTGTTCCATACGCCTTTTTTGATGGCATTTTGCGCACAAGAACCACGGTCACCCCTCTACCAGCTTTTATTGCGCATCTTTCAGATTCTTTCTATTTGAGGGAGTAGGAGGTTCATCCTTAAAATAGGCTGCTAGGTCTCCCTAGGCTGCTGCCAAACTCCACTATGCGCCAGGACCTTTATAAATTGGAGTAAACGACCCGACTACGTCGGGTCCCCTTCGAATTTACTGTCGTTTTCTACGTACAACTTTTTGTTCTATGGAGGAAGGGCGACATGTGCTTGTTAAAGACCAACCGGTTGCGGAGAAATGTACGCCGGACACCTTATCGGGGCTAGTCCGTCCCTTTTTGGTGGATTATAAATTTACTGTAGGGGCTTATTATTATGGTGTGCTAAAGTATCGTTCATTATTAAATCTCCTCCTTAGGCAGGTGGGAAACTCACTGCTTCTGACTCAAAGTACGTCCGAACCCCAAGTAACCTTGACTGCATTCAAGCGTTGAAGTGGCACGCTATCTTTCAGCTTTCAGCTACTTCTTCTATGAACAAAAACTGCGAATTGCAAATCTACAATTCAAAAACCACTTTGGTAGTGCCAAATACAACCTTGTTGTTTACTTGCTCATCTAAGCCGTGTTCTCAGTTAAGGGTTTTTTACGCATAGTGCAGGCTTTAGAGTCCGTCGTTCTGAGCTGATTTGTTGTCGTGGGAAGAGATGTTGTTTCTCCAGTCAAGCACAAAGTTACCTGGATTTTTCTGTCAATTTTGCTTTTACCCTCTTCCTAGTTACAACAAAATGCCCATTCTCTGCTTCTCATCTCAGGTCTATTTCTCCCCTCATCTCGGAAAAGAGGGAATCACTGCGCTTCCGTACATCATTAAAGACTGTTCAAAGAAAGGAGCAGTTTTAACTGCTAATTTCGATGTTTTTCCCGCAGGACTTGAGATTAAGCCACCTTTTTAAAAGCAAAAGAGATGAATTGGGGAGGTGACTCTATAATTCAAAATCAATGTAAACAAGCCTATCTTGCCTTTCGTTTAGAAAGAATGGTGAGCGCGTAACTCTAATTACAAACCGTAGAAGATAGCTTGCTTTCAACAATTGAAAATCTCAAGTAAAAAATTGATCTGCCAATGATTCCCACCAAAAGACCATTTTCCGAAAGTCGCTCGGTAACCTAGGGCGATTTCTAAGTTGTACCCTATAGAAAATCAAGGATGCAATGTTCTTTTCGTATTTATTACCCTAGAAGGTGACAAATCATGGATATTTCTTAGTTTCAGAATTCGATGTTAACAGTTTTTTTAAAGAACGAACTTTTTGGCTTGAAGGATTCGAATAACTGCCAAAGCTGCGTTTAAGATGACCATATCCAGAGCCATAAAAGATATTTAGAATTAAGGCCTATAATGACCATGTGAATATTGCGCGCGTTGAATTTTCTATGAATCGCGCTATCAATATCCCAATTCAAAAACCTTCATGTTGATGCTGTAAAGTCAGTCCTCTTGCAACAGTCAGACGTCGCTCAAACATCCCGAATGCCGGGAAATTAAAACAGTTGTCTGCCTGCGCTGTTAACTTCCCACTTCAACCTCGTTCGCTGATGTGATTGGAAAAAACAAACTCCACATATTTTCTTGAGGATTTCTCATCATCACTAGACTCCTAATTCGGTTGGCACGATTTATGGAGACCTGCAGAATTAGAATTGCTTCATTTGCACTAGTCAACTCATAATTGCTCTCTGACATTTCCTGACCATAAAATTCCCTTCGGAGCATCGAATTTTCTAGTGGCCTAGGCCGCTTTAACACCGGGATTCTGAGCCCCAAATAAAATCTCCCTTCTAGGCTAGAAACGCCACTAGACACTCACGAATTGTTGAAGACTACAAATAGGTTGACTTAGTAGTTGAACTCTGAATTGCCTTTTCCACAGTTATGTCCTCTGTTTAGTCACATGAACAGTGGCACAGATATACTACTGAGCCAGCTATAGGGAAATTTCAGGTCGCTGTTAAGAGAACACAAGGTAGGACACGAGAATGTCAACCCCCCTAACAGAGGTAGCCTTGTGCTAAACCTCAGGGAGATTAGAGTCAGTACCAAAGTTAAGGTTGAGGTTAATGTGGGGTTAGGGTTTGCGTTAATGTAGGGTTAGGGTTAGAGTCAAGATCAAATCTGATATAAGGGTTGGGTTTAGTGTTAGTGTTAAGGTTAGGGTTAGAGCTACTGAAGAGTGAGATTTAGCGTTTGGGTTATTCTCGCGTTTGGGTGCGGTGGCAGGCCCAGCAACAAACTCACGCCGCTTCAAACTGGATCCTCGCCACTGCCCCCCTCCCACATATTTCTTGTTGTTTAAAATCCTGGTTAAGTGTTTTTTGTGGACCAGGTGGTTTGATGATACGCCTAGGTGCGGGTCCGGCTGTGTCAGCCCCCTGCGTCCTTCCTCGCCTTCGGTCTCATTGACAATGAGCCCAGTAGGACGTGGAAAGAGACAGTGCGGCAGCTGCTCTGCAGGCTTGCTACCACTATAAACTAATGCACGCGCAAGTCACCGTGAAGCGCACGGTGGACATCGTCGGCAAAGATGGTCGAACTGTCAGATTGAGTGAAATATCTCAGGCTTAACTTTTAAACTGCACCACATTCAAGAATGGAAATTACCTCACAGCGATCACTTCAGTTTCCAGCGAATGTCATGTCAGTTTCGGCGAGTGTCGCAAAATGCATTCTGCCTATTACGAATCTGTATGAATCTGTGCAGTTTCGTAGCACAGCGAGCTTTTGACTAGATTGGGAATTTTCCAACATCAATGCTATTATCTAGTGCTAGATTCAGACTACTTTTGTCAAGCATTGCCGTCCCTTAGCATCTCATTAAACCGACGCGCTTAAATCACCAACTCTATAAAAAAAACTGTGAACAATACTCTTTCAGTGTTTTTTTCGCAAGTAGATTTGTCGAAAGCATATATTTTTTAACGCATTACATTCTATAGTCATAATTTACGATTCCGTCTAATGTTTCGATGCAGAGCGCGCAACAGACCACTTAGCACATCTCAAACTGCCTAAAAGAGCTGGTAACGCAAGGCATTTTGTCGAGATCTAGTGAACCTTAGGCATGACTGACAGTTTGCGGCAGCAAATAATTTTACTCATGATGATGCGAATAGGTGTTATTTGACCACTTTTATGACCGATGGACAAAAATGTAATGCCTGTTTTTTGCTTCTTAGAGTCAACCCGTGTCCGTGACCAGTTAATAAGATCTTCAGTTGTCCATGTACCCAGACATAAACGAATTCGAAAACCAAAGGGGGCAGACAGAGAGCTATGGTGTTCAATTGTCGTTCCATCTGAAATAAGAACTAATATGTGGGACTGTGCCGAGGCGCCAGATTATTTTGCCTTTCCCTACCTGTTCCTCATTCTTGAACTTTCTGGTTGTTTAACTGAATGAAAGTATTAAAACACGATGCGACGCGCCTGGCATGTGTTGGGTTGTCAGATCGTTTGACTTTTGATTGTTAATTCCTCCATAACTCTGGTCTTATCCTGATATCCATAGTCTGGGATTGGCGGTTCTGTCATTAGCGCTCGCAACAGGACAACATTTTTGAGATCTTATATACACGCAGTTTGTAGAAAAAACTTTGCTCTCCTTTAAGTGTTGTTTCCGCAGCGTAAAGCCCTATTTTTACTGTCATATGATTTGATACTTTGCAGTCTGACCTTTCGCCTGAGACTTGTAATAATACACATTTAGAGTACAAAGTCTCCTATTCTAAATTACAGGGTGGAAAAGTGGCATCTCATATTTGCCCTTCCATGGGACTCATAATTTTCTACCATGCGATTTCACATATTTCCGATATCAAGTGATATAACACAGGTCGAGTTGTTCAGCGTTTGACTTATAAATGGTGAAAAACATTACACTCAGGTTCGAAACCCCAGCAAACCAGCATCTGGACGTAGGTTGCTGGTGCACAGTGCCCAAGAAATGGCCATTCAAAAGTCCGCGCGCCTTCTCGGGAAAATGCTTTGAATATTGAAATGTCTCACATGAGGTAACATAGAGTATTTGAGATGGCTCCCGACTGAGAATGGACAGGATGGCCTCGTCAGATAAGCCGTCATATACGTTCAGGTGGACTGGTGAAAAATCGTTTAGATTAGCACTAAAGATATGCTTTTCATAGAAAAAGTCCTAGAATACTGAAAGCTATCAAAAATATAAAACAGCGGATGTAGTTACATCAGTGGTACCATCCGTCTCGATGGGGGAAGAGGGTGATGCTACCAGGCCTGCTCAACAACCCTTAGAGAGTGTAACGCTGTGGGAAACTGCTTCAAAGGGTCATGGAAGCGTGCTGACGTGGAGAAAGAGAACATGCTATAGCGAGCGGTAATGAAGAACGTCAGAGGAATAAAGAAGGGACAACGTTCATCCTTACTGACATGCAGATGCGCCGATACCATCCTGTACCCCGCAAAGGCGTCCAAACCAAAAAACAGCCCTAATAGGCTCGCTGGTGCATTGCAACGAGTCCACTTCAAAGAATGCCTTTCTAAAACATACAGCCTTATTAAAATGTGTCTTTATTATTTATTTTGCCCTTACCTACAACTATTTTTATGTCTTGGTGCTGTAGATTTGCTGTTTGGCTAAATAAATGTGAAATTTCTTCTGCGTTTTTTTCGAGAAATTGCTGATATCCACATACTCTTAAAAGTAACGAGGTTCTCGACTAATCTGACCATATCAACGATAAGAAAAGCGGTGTTCCTTTCTTATGATCAATCGTGGCGTTCAGAGATTCCTCGCTAACTTTTCATGATAAAGCCGTATTATCTTTTCGTACCAGGAACACTTAATTCCATGAGCATATCGAGCTGCTCTCTAGTAACTGCCTTCTGCGTCCCGGTGACAATGAATAAGAATAAGTCGGAAAAAGTATTAGGGCTTTTCATTATCTTTACCATAGTTATCTACTTATTGTGCTCACATGATTTGCAAGGTCTCTCGACTGAAACTGCAAAAGAAACCGAAACTTCCATGGGTGATTATTGTGTCTAAGGTCGTTCCAGCGCCGGGCTTGAAGTATCAGTTAAACTAGCAGTTAACCTGCCCCGCGGTCTCCCGAAAAGTGGTTATGCTTCGTTCCTCCTAGCGTCCCCCACTGGCACAATGCGGAAATAGGAAATCTTGTGACGTAACGAGTCTTGTGCTCTTCAGATGATCATCAAAGCAAAAAGTGTCAACATCTTTCCGACGATATTTCCTACTTACTGTACTAATGGGTCATTGCAATCCTGGCTCGAGTACTTACTATTGCACGAGGAGGGTGGAGAACGTCTTGGACCTTTAACTAGTTGAGGCTCCAAATCGGGACCGCATATGTTCGTATTCCTTTTGTCATTCCCATTTTTATTGAGAAAAACATCCTAAACAAAGGATACTTTCATTTATTAACAGACAAATTAGTGTTATTATTTTGTCGACCTCTTTATGGCGTCGTGTCTAAATATGACACATGTTATCTCCAGTTATTCCCGATCACCATCAAACACTTGCCGAAGGACAGTTCTTAAAATCTGGCAAGCCCATCAAAATACTAACTATAGAGCGTCAAGATCCCAACGGGATAACTTTATGTTGACCCTTCCTAACGCATGTATTTTTTCCCAGGTATAAGCCAACCCGTAGCCATTGGCACGCGTCTAACGTTTTTGCCAAAGTCACTCGTGTGCTGGCCACCACGATCGTCAACACTCCCACCCCCTTCAGTCAAATTAACCGGATTTATGTCGGGCGAAGCTGCAGGTGAGTCAGCTCGGACGTCTGCGCACTTGATTAAGTTGGTATTGATTTGCAAGTTTGAAGTCCACGCGCTAACAATCGATACAATTCCCGTGCACCTGCGCTGTGGCGTGGTGATTAGCGGCGAGCATGCCCAGATAACGAATTGAGCCTCGGGAAGTCAGCCACCTACTTTGCGCTTCATCAAACAATGAATGACAATGAGAAAGACTCCGACAGGTCTATTTTCACCCATCCCTTTTCAGTACTAGAGAAGACGAAAACAAAGAGAAAAGAAACCTAGCAAATATTGGACTCATTGAGAAAAACCTTGACATGGATTTTACATCTGACTTCTGCTGTCACATAACATTAATAACGAAAATGAGGGTAGGGCATGTAACCGCCTTCGAGGGTTGTTCCAAAATCTAACTTCTCACCTTATTTAGGAGGTGCGGTTCATAACCGTTTACTTGGCAGTCGGTCACGAAGGGGATTATATGATGAGCGGATTACTACCTTCGCTATCGTTAAGTTGAGGGTGCCCATACCAGTCTCAACGTTGGAGTTAGGGTTAGTGTTGGGAGTTAGGATATGCTTTGGGCCTGGGTTGTCAGGCTTGGGTTATGGCTTGGGTTATGGCTTGGATTTGGGGTTGAGATAAGGATTGTAGTTGTGGTTAAGACCTGTAGTTTCAGGATCAGGGTTAATGTTAGAGTTTTATGATTAGGGTTAGGTGATCAGGGTTATGTTTTAGGGTTAGACTTGGGGGTTTTTAAGCTTGAGTTAGAGTTACGGCTGTGTTCGTGCTCGACTTAAATGTCTACGGGTCAGCGGTTGGGGTTACCCACTACAGGCATGACCTCGGTTGCCGTTAGAGTTGTAGTTAACTACAGTTTTTCCGGTGGTGTTGCATACCAAATCCTTACCTGAACGGAATTTCAAGATTATTCAGGTGAGCAGTGTAAAAGTGTCAAAGTGAAGAACATCCCTGAAATACATTTAAAACGGGCATTATCGGGATAAGTTTCTGGTATCAAAAAGATCGCGGGCGGTTATCAACTTCTTCCGTAGTTATAATATGAATAACGAGAAATGAACAAGCGATAGGTTGAAGTTGTTTGGAAAATAAATATAAAAACAGCGAATTCATAGTTTGGAATGCACCGTCTAACTGATAAAAACAGGTTACCTCATCAAAGCGACCGAAGCTAAAAAAGGCACGGAGATGTTCGAATCCAAGGACTGGAAATGACGAGAACCAGATCAGGCTTATTACATTATATAGTTGTTTGCATGTGTTAGGTCCTCCCTGTTGTATGAGTGGTGAAAGCAAGTTTTGCCGTGTTCGAGTTTTTCGGAAAAACGTTTTTCGCCCCAACAGTTTGTCCGCTTTCCAGGAAGAGTTAAATAATACAAGGGGCGGGACTTTGCTTTTCCAGATATCTAGCAAGGAGAATGGATTCAGCTGTCCCGACTTGCTGCCGCATATCGCCACGCGTGAAGAGGTACAATCCGAGGCATCATCAAGATATGCTAGATTGGGCATGATCGCAGCCGCACCAAACAAAGCATATAGCCACTTAAGGAAATAATCTACAGACCTGCTGATCGTGTTTGTTCTGGTGTGAAGACCGGGATTGAAAAGATGATTTTATTAACAGAAGCGTGGAAGATCGGAAAAAAAATGTCAATTAAGAACCACGACAAACGTATGCGCGAACGAGCGAGAATGTGAAATGTTATACTGGAAATGCAATTGGCGGGGTTTGGTTCTGCAGCCCCACTTGATTGATAACATATGATTAGCTTGCTAAAACAATTTTAGTTAACATATCTAACTTAGTCCCCGTTGGATTAGGAAGAGCAAGAAAGCGCAAGCGGAGCTCGGAGCACGCGAAGGGAAGCGCGCATTGGGCGATGCTTGGTGTAGCCGAATGTGGCCTGTATACACTTGTCCCGCAACACAGCCACTCTCCGGATTAAGAGAGTGGGGAGGGTGCAAACACAACGGGAAGGCCACGGACAGAAGCGAATGTTCATTCGCAGTGCATGGCCACCATGATGCAACTGACAGAGTTGCACACGGTCCGAAGAATTCCATTAACAACTCTACTTAAGTCACTCACTAGATTAGGGTAATAAAGAGGGCGCAAGCGGGGCTCGAAGCACGCGCTGGGAGGGGCGTGGGAACCGATATCTGATGTAGCCGAAGGTGGCGTATAAGCAATCCCTCTCGAGGCCCAGTCACTCGCTGGCTTAAAATAGTGAGTAAGGCGCAAACACGTGGTGTACGTTGAGCCGGCGTAATCAAAATTACTCCATTTTTTAGGAAGCTAACCATATGGTATCAATCAACGGGGGGCTGCAGGATCAAACCTTGCACTATGAATTACCGTGATAAAACTAGATTAACGACAAGATCCAGGTGTTTAAACGGGTCGATGATCCTTTCTTTCCTGGTTTTACAGACCATTTGGACATTTAGACAGCGTCCCATTAGCGTGGTCGCATTTTAACTGGTCTCAACTTAAAGTACAACGATGTTATGATTTCCTTTATGCTTGCCTTAGTGGGTGGATGTACTTTTGAACAGTCGCCACAATAACTAGGGTATTTGGGGATGGTCTCGAGAAAGGAAGTTGAAATTCCAGTGGTTCTCCAAGGAAAAGTAGCAAATTTTTCCTGAATTTTCGTCATGCACGTACAACGGTCTGAAATAATCGGACCGCGGACCATTTTTGCCAGCTCTTATTCTGATCAAGCTTGAAGAACAGCTAGAAATCTTAAGTCAACGTTTTACCTAACTGGGCTAGCTTCTGTGAGACAAAGCTTAGAGGATGGCCAACTTTGTAGTAAAACAAGAAAACGGGCCACCTGAAAATATTCTAGTTAAGGACTCTACGTTTTACTATAGCCGGCATGACAGCGTGCGTAGGACGGAGGGGGGGGCGGGGGGTAAAAGCGAACACCTGAAATGCCAGCAGTGGTGGTGACTTGTTGTCCGCCTGAAAATCCTAGCTACTGATGGCAAATAAAGCAGATGAGGAAAAGTACTCGGCAGTGGACGCCTCAGAGAGAGAGAGAGAGAGAGAGAGAGAGAGAGAGAGAATGCGAGCATTCCAACGTTGGGGCATATCAGTAGTTCAATCTGTCTTAACTGGTCGATGTTAACGTCGGGCACTTTACCAACATAGTCTTCTGTTTAGCTTGCACGCTTCAAAGACGCCGAGGATAGGTTCAATGCCGTTTAACCAAATTGCACCACGACCCATCCATAAACCAACAGTCTGGAATCAGTCATTACCAGCTGGCAACAAAAAGGCGTATCATAGTCCACGATCACATCCGGGTGGGGCACATAAGTAGGTCCTTCCGTTTTACAGGTGGCCGTCAGCTGAGGTCCAGGAATTTGGTGCTAGGGTTAGGGTTGGAGCTAGGGTTAGGGTTAGAATAAGGGTCAGCGTTTTTACACGGTAATACGTGTTCTTTCTGGAATTTAGCGCATGTTCACATGTATTTCGAGTGGAGTACCTTTTGCTGTGTCCTAGCCATATGCGCTACGGCAGCAAGAGAGGCCGCGGGAGAAGTCTTTATTGCTCGGGGGTGTTAGGGTTAACCACAAAAAGAAGTGAGATCCAACCCTTGATGAAATTTCCTGCCATAATTTGCTTACGTTTTACCGGTAGAAAACGCGTGATGTGTAAATACTGGGCTTGCTCATGGAAGGCCGACTGCTTGATTCCGCTTTCTTGCCGTCTGTTAGTCGGAAATCCAGAGGCGGTGTATCGTCGACTTGTCCATGCCTCAATTATGTCGAATTGTTCAGTTTAAACTGTTCATTGCATTTTCTAGACAGCTGAGGTCTCCTTATTTGTAAATAGTTTCAATTATATCGCGGGCATACCTTTTGTATAGTGTGGTCTGATTCAGTTGGAATGAGCTTCCTATTTTAGATAAGCTATGACTATGTCGGCAAAGATCGAATGAAGCGGACTTCTTGTGTCTCTTTATATAGTTGCCCGCCAAACGGAACTCCACCTTTTTATCGCTCAAATTAGGAAGACTGCCGAATATTCCCTATTATCACGCGAAGATGACACATGGCTTCATAAAAAAGTACTCTTTTAACTAACTGCCAATTGCACGCGATGAGTTCTTATATTTCTATCACCTTTGTAAGTTGCCAGGGTTAGATTTGTTTTTGGGGGACGGGGGCTCAAAAATCACTTTTTGAAGTTACCTGCGACGTTCATCAAAGCTGTTGACTTTTACCTACTTGGCAGACTAGGTTTTAAACGTGCGCTGGCGGACCACGCCGGCGCCAATCTAAGAAGTGTGGGTCAAGTGGCGAATTTAACTCATGTTCCCGGCGTTGATGTGCTAGCCATATTTTGCTGATTACTGTCTTCCAAATAGATATGAAGCTAATTAACATGGACTTCAAAGTTCATCCCACACTCAAGAAGATATTTGCATTTGGCCTGGCACCTGGCATTGGCTACCTGGCCAGGGTAAGCTTAGATAATCTGGAGTTAGTTGAGAGTTTCTAACAGGTGTTGGAAGTTCTGTCAAACTTGTAAGGCAGGGATAGAATTGGTGACTGGATAAGTTAGACGTGCACGATATTTGACTTATTCGGCCAAAAGCGTCAGCATTTGGGGAAGGACCAGGTTGGAGAACTTTTTAAGGACATAGGATAAACAGCCTGTATTCACAGTAGGTTTACACGTCAGAACAACGGTTTATCCCTTATCAGATGCTGTGATGCTGAGTTTGAGATTAAACCCGAAGCGTCAGACGTTTAAAATTCTCGTCTGAGCGACCTCGTCTTTTGCTATCCGGTCAGGCTTATTCCTCATTCACGTACTGAGATTGGAGCATCATAAAGTCGGTTTAGAACAGGTTTGATTATCCGCGCTTGTCAACTCGGTTTTTCTTTAAGGTAAGAGTATGTGCTGAGATAAGTAGAAATGGGATTTTTCTAGTAGGTTATCTTTTCTCGGTATCTAGACGACCACTTAAAATTCTGATTTGATGTGATGGAAGCTCATCCTGATCACATCCCTGCCTCCTATATTTAATTACTTGATAACCATCTGACCTAAATAAACTTTGAAATGAATGCTGTCAACGACTGACGCACGCAGTCTGTTAAATCAATCATAATGGAGGACTCCAAAGGCAAAACTGCAAAACAACAAAAAGGTACTGCAAATGTGATGATGATGATGATGATGATG
>CACRXP010000137.1:433514-445860 GCA_902702965.1 Spirometra erinaceieuropaei | reverse complement strand
CATACTTCACACGACATATCCCGTCAACTGCAGCAGCATCAACGAAACCACGTACTTTCAGTGCCGAAGCCTAACACATAAGACGCTGGGAGAGGCGCAGAACGATCGGCTTGGCTCGTAGACCCGAGGTAATTCAGAGTTTTGACAATCGCGGTGCAAAAAAGAATTTCTGTGCAACCATCCAGGTAGTCCAGTATTCTTTAGACAAGGGGATTACGCCACAACTCAACTAGGGTGGAGCGACTCTACTGGAGCAGAAGTTACATATCTTAAAGAGTTGGACCGCGCAATTTGGGGACGTCCTGAACCGCCCATCGACAATCTGCAAAGAAGCCACCAAATGACACTCTTGAACAGGCACCAATGACGATCTCGATCGTCCAGAGACAATCAAATTAGTGCAACAGCCGTCAAGTGAAAAAGTACAAGAACCGACTCAATTCGAGTGCAGTTTTAGAAGTACGGCAGCTGACAACTTAAGGAAAAGCTTACTTCAGTGTCCCAAGAGATTTGATTACAAGGCACACATTCCAAGGCTTCAAGTACATTACCATCGTACACGTATGGGAACGCAGCGGGAGGGGACGACAAATCGGTGATAACATCTCCCTTCTTAACATTGCGAGCAAAATCTTCGCCTTTGTTCTACTTAATCGCCTGGAGATTCGTCTATGGGAGGGACTCCATTCGAAAACCCAGTAGGAATCCGAAATCACTGCGAAACTACGGGCATCATTTCAGCAGCCCGCTAACCTTGGGAAATGGGCCATAAAATGATAAATAGTCTCTACACCACATTCATGAATCTGAAAAAGTCTTTTTTCGCAGTGGATCACGGTGAGTTCTGGCGAATCATGTGTAAATTCGAATGCCCCGAACGATTCACATAAACTGGAAGACACCACGACGGAATGACGGCGTCGTCAAGGGCAACGGGACAGTCTCCGAAACGTTAATGACGATGAATGAGATTAAACAGTGATGACTACCTGCCCTTACCCTATTCCGTCTGGGTTTCACCGCTATTCTGATGGACTTCTATCTAGAGAATCCGTTGGGACTCTACGAGGCAGACAAAAAGTCCTTGCAAGGATACGCTGAAGTCCCCCTTAGGAACCTGCTACTTAGCCCTAAGACCTTAGCGGGACTCGCTCAAGATCGGCAAACGTGACTCAGCGCCTCGAAAACTGAACCAGCCATCTCCGGGTAAATCCGCTACTAACTCGACAACCATTAGCATCACCGGTGAGGACACTTCTGTTATCCTGAACAACGTCACCACCGCCCCATCAACCAGCAGTGAGGACTCAACTCCAACCCATTGCAACCGTACCATCGAATCACTGCTTTGTCTGGTGGAAAACTTATGAATCTATCGCACTGAGGCCGGCGAAACAGCGTCTGGAGTCCCGGTATATACCTAACCAACCCGCCGCACCTGCTCACGCTAACCCAGGACATTCTCAGCGATCTGTCCAGACCGCATCTCAACACATCGACCTACCTTCAAACGCATAAACACTCCTAGGCTGTACGTGAACCTACTTTGAAATACGCGCATAAACGACACTAGCCCGTCAATTGCGTACGTTTTTCCGAAGGTTTAACGTTCCCACATTGCAATTTCCGTATAGGTAGCGGGGGAAATAAGTAGTATTTTGGAGCTACTAATCCCCAGCTTTCAGAATAAGCATTTATAATTCCCCTTGGCGAAAACACGGCTAAATGGATGGCGAGAAAATAAACTTGTTTACTTAAACAACTATGGCTGTAATGTGAATAATGGCTATCTCGCTCTTTGGATTGTCATCTCCTTACACGTCCGGTCTCACGTCAAAAAATGGTATCTCGGTGCTTTGGAGCGGCTATTTGTGATAAGAGATATGTCGAAAACAACGATGACTAGACAGAAATATTTCGTGGCAATTCATGTTGAATGAAGAGGATAGACACTAACATCAAGAGCCTGGTCAGCAAATCGTCTAATCGTTGTGAAGTGCATTATGATATCGGCTGAAGAGAGGATAGGGTAACACCCAGCTATCGGAAAAGCGACACTTTTTCGAGAATAATATCAAAAGGACCGAACACACACTGAATTTCTTTATGATTACTGAGTGGACGACTATTTTCCAACGACCGTGCAGAGACAGGTCCTAACCTTCTATCAGAAATTGGAGACGAGTCTCATTTTTACCAGGGCGGCCAGCACCAATATCTTCGGCATACCGAACATATAGGTAGTCAGTGGGCGACTTCAGATCATTGGTATAAAGCAAAACGATGTGAGCGGATAAAAAGGAAAACTTGGAGCATTCCACAGTTATCAGAAGAAGAGTACGTTTACGGTTGCCAGACTTGACAAACTGAGCGCGAAAGGTAGTACAGTCTGCGGGCCAGGAAACAATTCATACAGAAGAGCCACCCTCAGATGTTTTGTTAAGGAGGTGGTGCGGAACAGTATTAAAGGCAGAGGAGTAACCAAGAAATATACACGACAATTCTTGTCTTGGTCGCTTAGAGCTGAGTGAATCATAACAACAAGAACGTCAAAGGTGCTGCGCCTAGCTTTGTATGCGAATTGTAGACGACTGGAGGAGGATGGAATAATAGTTTTTGGGACAACTCATCCAGGAGGAACATATAATTAGACGGATGGATTCAAGTGGTTCTGAAATCTTTGACTTAATAGTGCTACGCTCTCTAAATTAGATAATGGAGCAGTCCCGGAATATCTAGGTCTTCTGAACACGTCGGTCGGGCGTTAATGATTGTGGGAAGGTGCAGTTGCCTATGGCCGGTCAGCGGAATACCAATCCCAGAAAAATCAGCAATTGCGGCGGTGAAACGTAGAATCAAGGCACGTCTTCTAGGCGGGCAATAGAGCGCTCTTCCTCCCCCCTCCCCCGGCGCGCTGGCTTTGATTGTGCCACCCTTGTCTAACCTTGGCACTTCTACCACGTGGCACGCTCAGCGATGGAGCGAAGCTCACTGATCTGCACTCACAAGGCAGAAATCAATTGTCCAGAAACAAGGCCTGCATGCAGGTACGAGTTGGAAGGCCCGCTGGAAGGCTGAAGGCGAACCGAAATGAGACACAGATGCCCTGGATTACCCGACTATCTAACACCTGGTGATAAAAACAATGTGAGTCCGTTAAATGCGAATACCTTTTTGAAACGATTTGGCTCAGATTAAAGTGTTTTCTTTGGGATTAAACAATGGCAAGTTAAGCATCCACCGATGAGTAAGACTCATTACTGACTTAAAAATTGCATCTGGCTGCCCTCAAATAATTCCTGAAAGGATTTTTGCGGAGGGTATATTTCGGATGTTCTACTGTTTCTACAAATAGGATGGGTGGAACACTTGGTCGATCACTGGTTCGATTAAAGAGTTTGAGAGGAGGGGCTAAGGACGATAGTTCATAAGTATAAAGGCGATTTGTTTTGACAATTCGTCCACAACGTGGACTGTGCACACGCTTTGCATCAATGGTGTTTTGTTTAAGCCGGACAGAGACAAGGGTTGGGCGGTAAATATGAACGTGGCATCGCGGCGAAGATAAGTTTGGACATGAAAAAAACAAGCCGAACGTGGACTTTTTCCATTCTGACACTGCTGAGCTTCGCTTTATGTAGTTTCTATCGTAGTACCTACGAGACACAGTAGGCCTTCGCTCTGGAGTGCCTCTACTTTCTTTAAAAGTAGTTTGGCTCTTCCACCGAGCTACACGATAAAATAAAGATAACCTTGGCCCCTAATGCAGAAGAAAAGGGCTTAAGTGAAAATAATTACTTTCTCTAGATATTAGGCTATCGGGAATTCTTTCTTTCTTATATCCAGCACCTTCTCGGACCCTCATCAGTATTGCGCTAACCTACTGGACGTTGGCAATCCTCAAACTGTAATCAAAGAAAGTTGGATATATTGTAAACCCTACTTATTCAAGTTAATATGGTCAAAGATCCATCTAATGGTTTGTTTTATGCAATATTGGAAGGCCAAAATTAATTAAAGCGCTCATTCAAATGAGCACACAATGTTAGGTCCAAGTGACAGTTCGGCCGTCGTATCCGACGATGTCCATCGTGCGTCCCACAGCATGATGAGAGCAGCATCGGTAACTTGTGCTTAAATTAGTTTACATTGGGAGTAGACTTGGACACACCCATCGCACTTTCCATCCTCCCCCCCTCCGCCGCCTGGATCTGGTGTTATGACGAAGTCAAAAAGACCGGAAGCAGGGGAGGATCCAGTTGGCTGGGGCGGCCCCTAGGCGTGCCACTACAGCCAGCTTAGACCCCACGGATTAAAAGTGCCACAGAGGCCACATTAAGAAGGAGCCATCACAGCCTGACTCTCAGACAGCCAGCCGATCACTCAACATAAATGCACACTGGGCTGAATGCGAGGTGCTAGCTATCCCGTCAGTCGTCAACCTTCCAAGTTACGGCTTTTAGCGCACCGTGATAGTTTTAAGCAAGTCAGACTGTTTATGGCGGGAAAATTGCCCTGAGTCATCCACCTCACCCTCTCTATTCCCATTCCCATGCCTCAGCCACTGTCCGAACAGGTCAGATGTCTGGTGCCGGGGATGAGCGCAGTGGCTCCTCCTCTGCGACGGCGCCATATACACGGTATGACCCCCCAAGCACAACAACAAGTATTTCATAGAAAAGGGCGCGGGTGGCATTGGAGTGCCCGAGGTCACGTTAAGAGGGAGCCATTGCAGCCTGACTCGGAGTCCACCAGTCGGCCACTCCACTCAAACACACACTGGACTGACTTGCGAGGTCAAAGTTTCAACGTCAGTTGGCCACCGTCCAAGTCATGGTGCTTGGCGCACCGTGATGCTCTGAGGCACGGATCATGCATGCAACGGAGGAGCCACATAGGGAAGGATTCGAGTAAAACACTTTCCACTTATGCGAGAGATGCTAATTACGTGCTTGCATTGTGTGATGTTGGGTGTGGTCATGTGTTTTGTGGGTGCTGGTGAGAAGAGTTGTGATGGTATGGTACAGCCGGTGGTGTTCCACCGTGGAGGCCGAAAAGGCCCATGCGGCAAGTGTATTTCGGGACTCCCGACACTGATGCACCGGTCACAGTGCGATATAATTGCAGGTGACCGACCAGGCCGATTTGTGGGTTGAATAGGTAGTCGCAATGAGGGCAGATTGGGGTAGAGTGGTGGCGGGACATCGGCACCGGTGACGAGGGTGGTCGTCGTCTTGAGGTTTGGGCAGGGGTTACAGTGGGGGGTGTTCTTGGAAGAAGAAGAAGAAGAAGAAGAAGAAGAAGAAGAAGAAGAGGAAGAAGAAGAAGTTGACGTTGCCAGGTTGTTATTGCATTGTGTCCGGAAATTTCCTCACCGAGCGGCCACTCCATCGCAATTGCGGTTGTCTTAGCATGGCGTGGATGCTGAGGACTCCGGCCTGTTCCAGCATTTCGTGTCCGGGATCCTGTCCTGTCATCTCATATTCGGTATTCTGCGAAGGTTGCTGAGATGGAAGTGGTCGAGCCTCGTAGCATGGCTGCAGCAGACGGTGCAGGTCTCCGCCCCGCACAGGAGTGTCGTCAGGACGACGGCCTTTTACATCTTTAGTTTAGTGTTCAGTTAAAGACCATGGTGCTCCCATACAGAGGCTTGTAGCCCGGTCGAGGGGCAGACTGGCTTTGGCGATCCAACTGGCAATTTCGTCGTCGGTTTTTGTGCTACGCCAGAGCATGCTTTCTAGATTTGCGAAGTTGTCCACGATTCTAATCTTACTGCCGTTAACACTGATTAGAAGAGTGCTCTATTCCGTGCTGGGAAACGGCTAAGTCCTGAAAAGTTCCACGATACGTTGCATGTCCTCTCAGGCCGTGGTGTTGAGTGCGCAGTCGTCCACGAATAGCAGGCCGTGGACTGTAATCGTGTGTAGACTTTTTGGGGACTATATGCGTCTACTGTTGAGAGGAGTCCCGTTAGTCCTGTGGGCGATGTGAATCCCAAGGTGCTTATCACCATAGGCGTCCATCAGCAGGGCGTGGGACGTGAGATTTAAGAGGGCGGGAGCACATACGCAGTCCTGTCTCACCCCCCATTACCCCGGTCACTGCTAATGCCCTGGAATTGCCCCGTTGTCAGTGGTGCGCGCATCATCTCGTCATAAAGCTGAAATGCCATGTGCGTTAATCGCTCAGGACAGCCGAAGTTTTGCATGATGCACGACGATCCATCGTGTCGAAAACTCTCCTCAGATCCACGAAGTTGGTGTAGAGGTGGGTTCACATCTCTTGGAACTTCTGTTTTAGCTCTCGAGCGGCGAAGATCATGTAGGTGTTCCCGCGGTAATATCAGATATCACATTGTCTTTTCGGCAGAGGTCCTTACTCTATGTGGCTGTTGAGACGATTGGGAAGAAGGCGTATGTACAACTATGTTCCCCAATGTGTTGAGAAACGAAATACTCCTTTGATTATCACAATTTCGCCGGTTCCTTTTGAGTTTCTAGAGGTAGATAGTTGTCGACTCGGGTGTTCCACACTTCGGGGTTGGGTATGACTAGCTGACGACGGTTAATAAGCCAGAAATGGCCATTCCAGTCTCCCTTGTCTTTGCCGGTAATAACGTACTGCATATATATGTAATGGTAGGGGGAGGAAGATAGAATTCTTTGGGAAACAGTAAACTTTACTGTGTAAATTTTCGAAACTGGTTCCCCAGCTCTTCTTCAGACAACGGCGTTTTAAAAACAATTTACTTCTAGACCGAGTCTGACAAAGGATTCTATGATTGGTTTAAATCATTTTCTCAGGAATTATGAGTCACCTTGTATCTGTCCTTAACGATTTTGTATGTGGCGTCTAGATCGATATGCCGGTTGATGCATGCCTGATCTGAGTGCATTTCCTTCAGGAATTCGCGGCCCTTCCTTATTGGACAGGCGCCAAAAGTGTGAGTGTTTGCCCATGCAAATTTGTGCCCAGTGTTTGGTGTGTATATGGCCACCTGGGATAGATGGTCGCTTCTCTTTACCGCTAACTGATCTTCGTGTTTGCGGGTTGAGACAGATTTCCCAATTTGGCTATAATAGACGGCATCACAACTAGAACATGGGATTTTATAGACAACACCTTTTCTTTCGACATAACAAGCCCTGTCCTTGGAGTGCACGAGCTGTGTGTGTGTAAGGTAGTTGCCGGCTTCTGTGCTATGTGTATCTGGTATTTTTTAAGATTGTCTTTCGACCAGTTCAAATACATTTTCCACGTATGGAAGAGTTCGCCAGGTGGTTGGTTTTGGTGCCTGAGCGGCCGTAGCATTGGAAATACCTTTTCTGTTGAATTGCTGGTGCCTCATGCACTGACGACCAAAGTCATGCGGATACCCATTTTGGGAGAACGGTTTGTAGAAGTATTTCACTTCGGCTTGATAATTTGTTTCATCAGAACAGTGGTTTTTGCATGTATATGTATATGTCTAAGATACTATGCCGTACTCCCGACATAGATACTAACTAAAAGTCCAGAAGCGTGTTTCGCCGACGTTCTGCCGCTGCGTGACACAGTTGCGAGGGGTTCGGCTTCTCAGTGGGTCCCCCAGCGTTCTCTATACCGTTTCTGGTATATGAATTCCAGCATGCAATAAGTAGTCTAATTATATTGCCGAACTAGTAGATTTCGTTAAGGAGCACAAACTTTAGTGGGACCTGGATCTTAAATGCAGTGGGATCTATTGGTGAACAGAAACGAATTCAATTTGCATCCTGGATCCGAAGGAAATCGGCAAAACACATCCATAGGCTTTTCGTCGACACCTATGATGGGATCATATAGCAGCAATGCTCCGTGTATAGTTTGTGTTACTGTTAGTTCAGCATGTTCAGTCATCATGTTCTCCACTGAAAGCAATCGAGATTGACAAACCAGTGAAACATATGCAAAAATTACGCGAGGACTTGGAGTAATTGGGCAGATAGAAACCCTTAGCATTGAGTCTTGTGACTGGCATACTACTCTCCGGAGAAGGCGAAGAGTAGGTGCAGGGACACATTTAAGTCAAACGGTTAATCCACTTCAAATACTTGAGTATTGACCGCGGTCTGTATTGTGGGAAGTTCTTTTGTAACCCTTCACGGGAGGGGGAGAGAAAATGCCCTGAACACATCAGTGGAAAAACTAACTAACCGTCTTCAATTTCACGGATTTTTGAATAACATTTTAAATTAGTTCACAGAGAAGATGTGGTTGGTGACGTGAAAAGCCAAAGAGTGGCTGGGCGGTTTTACTGGCAAAGCCTCCAAAGCTGAAATGACCATTTTCGGAATATTTACTCTCATCACGCAACGACGGCCCAATCCGGAGCAGCAAACCGCAGACCTGAAACGAAGTCGATTGCTCATCCGACAAGACAATAGCAGCTGAACTAATGGACTGCTCGCATGTCGACTGAGATCTGGAGTACTTGGGCGCACGCGAGTGGTGAACACCCACACAACCTAATTGCATGACAGAAATGAGCATTTTCGTTATGCCTTGAGAGCGTACAAACCACGCATGCCTTCACAGGGTGTGCAGCTGACGGCCAAGGTATCACCAGCTGATGAAAACATTTAAGCAAGAAAAGACCATTCTAGAGCCCCGGCCTTTCCAGTGAAATCTTTCAATTATTGATCGTCAGTTGCCACGCGACTGTCTGCGTGGCCAGTAGCGCCTCAGTTGCGAGACGAGGTGTGGAAAGCATGGTTTCTGTCCTGCAATAAGGGCACGTCAGTGTGTACCACTATCCTCTGCAGTTTCAATGTAAGCTCTGTCGTAAAGTCGATTTTTCCTGGGGCTAATGATCGCCATCTGAAGTTATGTAGTCTTTTATGTTAAGGACATGTCTGCACCTACCGCTTCCTGACTTTTGTTCGGAGCGACGGATGCGAATAATAATTGGCCTTATTCCGACGTTCCTTTCATATTCAGGTGGGCCTTCACAGAGCCTACAGGCGCTGAGCAGCAGACTTAAAAAGTGGCCGCTTGCTGTAGGAGACAATATAGTACTGGTAATTTATTTTACCAAAAGCTATGTATAGGAATATTTTAACAATCAACAAGGTGAATTCTATCTCCCTCAGTAGGCAGTCGGAATAGTTTTATTGGAGAGGTTTGGTCCTGCAGCCACATTTTATTGATACCAAATGGAGAGCTTCCTAAAACAATTTCAGTCAACATGGCAATCTTAGCCACTGGCTGGATTAGGAAATGGAAGGGAGCGCAAGCAGAGCTCGAAGCATGGGCAAGGAATCGCGTGAAGATTATGTATACATTTTCTCCTCGCGACACAGCCACTCGTTGTATCAGTAAGATAAGAAGGGTGCAGTCACAACTGGAAGGCATCAAGAGTTGCGCGAGCAAGTACTAATGCTCCCTTAACCCACAAGAGATATTTTGGTCTTCTGTGGAACGGCAGGGTTGGTACTGCGCCCCTTCAGACAATAGTTTCCCTATCCTAGGACTTATAGCACTCTGTCGTAAGAAAGTATACTTCGCTTCGTTTTGGCTTTTGCGCTAACATCGTGTTCTCGCTAAAGATGGGGAATCGTTTCAAAACTCAACAGGCTTTTTAGGGTGACTGATATTCCCGGGGTGCGCGCATCATTCTGTTTCCTACACCGTAGCTTATTAAGCCATAGGAAGAATTTACCCCGTCCAAGTCTCAAGAAAGCCGGTATAAACTTAAGAAATAAACTGCAAACCATCGATATAAACGAGTTGGGGAAAATAAAAAACATCTTAACGGCGACGGCACGGTGACCTGTGCCACGACCTCGCCCTCACAGTGAACTGCCATGTTTCTTGAATGATGACCTAGTGATAACGTCATCCTGGTAAGTGGGCAGCAAATATATTCCCCACATTCGTTTTAAGGCGCTCAGTCTAACTTGCACATTTGTGTTTTCTTGCAGACGCATCACTTTTTACTGCACTAATGACTCCTGATAGTAGGCAACTGGCCGCTGTCACTCGGTTCCGGAGGGTCTTATAGACGAATGGGAGTCATAGAGACAAGCAGTGGGGTTTTGAAGTCTGATCAGGGTACTCATTCAACAGAAATGTTAAGGACCGCGGACTTGCTTTCACTGTAACTTGATTAAATCTGATTATAAAGGCCTTGAGGTAAATTTAATTGTGATTTGGAATTAAGAAGGAAACAATACAGCTTCTGGTCTTGGCGAGGCCACGTGATCGGCGTTACCGAGAGCCTGGATGACACCACCGCTATTGCTACCTCAGTACCATTTATTTTTTGATTTTCACGTTGGGGTTGGCTTCGTATACTGGAGCCCTTCCGAGCTGGTTTCCGGCTTTCGCTGATGGTATGATATAAGCACTATGTCAAATAATTCTGGTTTAATTTAACAACAAAATACAAAGTTTCGTGTAGCTAGACATGGGACAGTGTCTTTTATTTCGTCTGCAATGAATGTCAGAGCTGTTTGGTACGGCTAATTCGATGTACTGATTTCTTCAGCATGTGGTAACGGAAAACTCGACCTTAAAGTGGGCCGTGGTTCGTGCCCGACAGATCCACAATGTGTCGCTAATTTTGTGCTGCTGACTTAGTCAGAGACAATCTAACAGACGCATCTGTCAACGTCCACGGCCTGCTTACGCGGTGGGCCCATCAGCGGTGACTTGCTGGTGAATTTGCGTTTAGTGGGGCCGACTTGCGCGGTACCTACCACACTTCCTCCTCCCTCACCCGCCTTGCTCCGGTAGCAAGACAATGTCAAGACGACCAGGGTTGGGTCTGGGGACAGTGGCTGACACATGCGGCCGGATCCACCCTACTGCACCAGACTGGAATAGGAGGAATCAGCTCCAGGGGGGGGGGGTGATAACACCATGAAGAGCAATCCAAAAAGGGAGTCATTGCAATCGGACTCTCAGGCATGAGAGGACCGAGTTGCCAAATCAGTTGGCCACCGTTATGTATGCAAAACAGAGGGTTGGTTTTATGCAGGACGTGTACTGAGCACGGGAGACAGCTCAACTGAAGGGTCTGCATAGGGTATATGACATGGAGACATGTTATATGCATGAAGGTGGTTAGTCTGCACCTAAGAGTTTCGAACGCCCCTCCGTGACCTTGACTACTAGCAAGTCACTCGCTTGTGGCTTGCTGTCTAGACAGTACGGTGCAGTAACCCTCCAAGCCATGACCCTAACTTCATCGTGATTGGTTTAAGCGCGTCTGATTTATTCAAGTGGGAAATGCCCTGTTTAGCCGTGCTCATGGATTCCGGAATTTCAGCTTCACCTCGTCTTCCCTACACATGCACCAGCCGACTCCCCGAGCCTGTTATCCATCTGGTACTTGGACTGGGCACAGCGTATGATGCGGTGAGAAGGTTAATACTGAGAGATTGCAACGTGCATGTACGGCAGTGGCCAACGTTTCGCGGGAACTCAGAACACATCGATAAATGCGCGCCGTGGGCTAGCCTGGTTCTCGATCTGGTCCAGCGCATATGAAGTGCAGTCCATTATGGGGCACATTACTGATTTACTCGAGTACCTACCGCGTGCACCGTTTCCGGGCAGATGCGAGCACGAGTGAGCTGAGCTTCACTGATGAACCTCTTAACGACAATGATATCTTTCTGACATTGTGAATCTGTAGACATCAGTCTGATCACCTCAGGCACCGGACCACTTGAGGTTGCGTTTCGTCTGTGCGCTCCGTAGATAGGGGTTGCAGGAAATATTTACGTACTGAAACCTTAGGTCCACCCCCCGGGACTCATCTCCAAACAGTGAGAAAAATCGTTTATTCAAGATGCCTCGGCCACAGGGAAGGGGGGATATTCTGAGGCGTTACCTCAGCTTAATACAAACTTACGCCTTCAATTATGAGGGCCATGCAATTACGACTGAAAATAGGGAAAATGGACGAGGGTTGATCCTGCAGCCCTACTTGAGTGATACCATATGGTAAGTCTTTTAAAAAAATTAAGTAGATGCTAATATGCTGACTTTACAAATATAACGTATTTGCATCTTCTTTACCATTTTAATCCAGCGAGGGACTGTACCAGCGGGGAGAAGTATTTATACACCAGTCTCGGTTACTCCAGGTTTCAGTTCGCATGCGCTTCCCTGCGCGTGTTTCGGGCCCTGCTTGCGCCCACTTTATTATTTCAGTCCAGCAAGCGACTAAGCAGACTTGCTAATGGAATTGTTCGGACAATGTGGAACTCCATCGGTTCTACCGCAGTGGTCATGCACTGCGACTTACCATGCGGTTCCCTCCGCGGCCTTCCAGTTATGATTGTACCCTCCTTATCTTCTTAATGCAGCAAGTGGCTGT
>CACRXP010000137.1:410527-433447 GCA_902702965.1 Spirometra erinaceieuropaei | reverse complement strand
GAACGGTCTACCTTTCGCCTCAGGCGGGTCCCACAGCTGCCCAGTATTCGGCGCTCCACTCTCAGTTGACTCACCAGGGTACCTTGGCGGCCTTACAACAGCAACAATATCACCAGGCTTCTCTACAAAGTAAATATTATTCATTTTAAACTGTGACTTAGACTGGCATTATTTGAAATTCTGGGTAACTTTGTACTTTTCAGTTGTCCACTACACTAAAAAAATAGCTGAATACTAGATATGCAGAGGCGAATTGCGAAAAAATGTGTGCTACATCGGCATTGCAGCCCATTGGAAAGTGGTTGGAATCGTCTTTGGCCGATGATGACTTAAAATTTACACAGACATTTAGATTATGTCACTTGTCGTTCAAAAAACCTCGGCGACTTATAACAGTACTAAACTCTGGCAGTTCTTTGTCCCGGTGGTAGCGTTCCGACTCGGAAGCAGTCTGACTTAGGCCACCTCATATGACAGCTTATTTGAACACAGTAGTTCAGCGCTGGGTATGTAAAAACGACGTCTACCAGCTGAGGAATGGCACGAAACTATCAGAACCTACAAAAGGTTCGAAACCTTCCAGGAAGCAAGTTCTATCGAGCTCGTCAGGGTTTGGAAAATCTTAATCAGTAACATCTCTCAGACTAACTGGCGTGGTTACTGGCCGTGGCTACCACGGCCGCAATATGTCGGACACCGTGGACGCAGACCGTGCGCATGGGCATCGCCGCCAGTTTGGCATATTTCTGCTATTATGAGGGCCTACTTTTACTCAGGTTGCGGACGACCCCTCTGGTTTCGAATATTAACGACTCAGGGTAAACAGTAAGAGTTAGGACATAGCGATAACCAGCCGAATGAACAGAAAGGGAGACGAAGAGGGCTCCGGAGAATGCAGTTGATTCTCAACATATTCATATATCTTTCAATCCTCCGCGAGCTGGACGCGTCTGTGATCTTTGCATATGCAGATACGGGATCTTTTAATGTCAGGCATTTCATAATGACCTCAGTGAATCTGATCATCCGTCCTCCGAAGCTGGTTTGGCCGTGAATCGTAAGGGCATCAGAGGGAGCTGGCGTTATTTGATTTAGCTTTATTTACCCTTTGGCTTTCGAAAGACGCCCTAGAGATAGGATTTACTTCTTGGTTCCCAAAGTTTCAGTGACTTTTTAGATCCCGTCGTAGTCGAAAGGTAGCTACTGGGACCGTCCAGGCCATTAGAATCAACTTGACGTCGGTTAGAAGGAGTTAGTTACTTTAGTACTCTTGCTACTCTTGCCAGTTTCGCAGAAGCTGTTTACCAAATTATGGCTAGACCAAGACTCCAACGAGGAGGAGTAGATAATGACGGGGGATAAGAATATGGAAATAACATCGGAAGACCTCTTGGCAGTTGAAAGCTGTAAGTGAAGTGAGAAATCATGAAAGTTCACACCATCAATGAGCTTATCACTCACGGCTCGAGTAGGCTACGCTATGCGTGAGGTGTTAGAATATGAGTTACGAACATTTGTGTGGGCCTAGTGCCACTGAGAGGGGCAGTAGTCTGATTTTATTACCAAAAGCTGACCACTCATTGGCTCACACGGTTTGCGATTACAGCTTTCGGTAACTTTAGATGTAACATACTAACACCTAGGAGCGACTGTGTAATGAAACAACGTCAACAACTAGGTCCATGTTATGCTAGCTATTCCGAAGTTCACATAGCCACATGCGCCTACCAATGTTCTGCCCGTTTGGCACCTCGCTCATTTACTTAGAGAGGAAGGGGAGACGTTCACTGGTTACGGTCATCCATTAATTGCCCTTTCACTGTCATCTTTCCATTTAGATCCTCTTGCTGCAGGGAACCCTGTAGCTCAAAACCAAGCTGCTGTGGTGGCCGCGGCGGCAGCTGCTGTTGCTGCAGCTTCACAGTGGCCGAACTCAGTAACTTCATCTTCACAGTCGGTCCAGCAGCTTTCTGCCGCAACACACCTGACTAGTCCAAATCCGATCGGTAGTCAGACTTCGCCCGGACTGGGCAGCCTTGATTCACAACCGCAGATGGCCGCATTGGCCGCCGCAGTTGCAGCCCAACAACAACTAGCTGCCGCTGGTTGGCGTTGGCCAACAGCTCAGCCTGCCGGTCCTGCCGCAAACCCTGTCACAAACACAGTACTCGCCTCTTCGCCGATCGTTTCTACCAACTCCTCCGCGCAGGCCGCGACCAGTCCAACAAGCACAAATGCGGTCATTTCAAGCGCCAACCAGCAACAGGTGAGTAACTCACTCATTGAGGGTCTGCAACAGTTAATTCGGGCACAACAGGCGCAAGCATCCCAACAACAGCTACTGGCGACTGCGGCCCTTTTGACGGGCTCTCCGGGCCAACAGCCAATTACTCAGATGATCCCCCAGCCTTTCCTAACCGGCGTGGATCCTACCACTGCGGCAACTTTGGCGGCAATGGCTGCACCCACTCTGACTCCAGCCCCTTCAGCCGTGAAATGTGAGACGCCCGCTAGCCCCTCCAGGTCCGCAAAAAGGCCCCGCTTGAAAACTGATGGAGATCGTCCCAGTTCCTCTTCAAGCTAACTGTTTTGTGTTGACTCTACTTTCGAGTGACGTTACTCATAAAATTATATTTGGAGGGAGAACTTTTACAAACCAGCCCCATGTCCTCGCTGTAAAGATGATCGCCGTACGGAAAGCGTCATTCTTATCTTGCTACCATCCCAAAGGAAAGCTTGTATCCCCTCCCATAACACCGTGTAAGAAGCTCCAGTTCCACCCAATAACGCCAAAACAGTGTGAAAAGATTTAAATTTTACTTGCTGTGAATATATGTTATTACAACGCATCTCACATGGTTTCCGTTTTCTCTTTGCCTCGTCCCTGGGTTTCATCATCTAGAGTCCGCTTCCTCCAACTCTTGGCCCGTCTGCCTATCTCTACAGCCCCGCCGCGGGTACAGGCCAGGAATTTATGCTTATTCAGCAGACAAACTCACCATTTACTCCAAACTCTACGAGCGATTACAGTACTGATAATAGCGCTCACTCATCTGGCTTTTTGGAGTCCATGGAGGTACGAAACTCTTAGTTCCAAACGGCGACAGTACGGTTCCCGCAGTTTGTTTCCATTGCATTGTTTGCGAGGTTTATCTGAGCGTCTTCGGTTCGGTTACGACATTTCGCTTGAGACTGTGTTCCACACCAAGGCAACAGCTTTCCGTGTCTTGTTCTGTTTTGCCTTAACGAAAATTGTGATCGGTTTCGTTTATTTTCCGGCAGCTCTCTTCGGCTATTCACTGAGTGAAGCCGCTCATGCGAACATTTTACAATAGTTTCGTTGCAACTCTTTACTGGGTCTGCGGTTGAGTGCGTAGGGTATTCTCGTTGTTGAAGCGTCTTAGGACTTCGTCCCTATGTGTGTTTGCCTACTGCGCTCTTGGCTTTCAGCAAGGCATTGCAATATCGTTCGTTTGCGAGTTCCAGTCGGCTGGGTTTTCATCCCTTTTTGACCACTTTCGAGGTAACATCCCCATGCCTTGTTTGTGACTTTGTAGCCAGGTAGTTTTCAGTGTGATGTATCACCCTCCGGTCGACAGTCCCAGTCTTATGGATCTGGTCCGAACTATACAGCTCCCTTGGAACTGACTTATACCACCATCCCGGCAGTGCTTGACGCAATTTCCACTCCCAGTCCGACCGTGGGTCTTTCACTGACAACACAGCAGCACTTGCATCGGCAGGCCTCGCAAGCGCCAGGGATTCTATCGATGCCGACGGGCCAACCGCTACTTACGCTAGCAAATCCCCAGTCCTCCTTGATTGCACCCTCTCAACAGCACAAGCTGTTTGCTACGTTACCACCTAGCGCTGTCGGTCATGGCACGACAAATCAGAACTGTCAGCTCGGCAACACTCTGTATGGCGCGCCTCAGGTAAATACTTCTTTGAAATGCAAGTGCTCATTCTAGTCCTTCGAGTAGATTCCAAGCCTATCTTTTAGCATAAGGCCTGAGGCATGTCTAGCAAGTTATGACTCATGCGCCGACTGTAGTGTGGCGTGTTTTGGACGAGTCTGTTTCATTTGCCGGCATCTGGTGTACAAGGGATCGTAAAAACTCGTGGCTTTTTTGGCCGAGCTTATTTTCCGTATCCAGTTTTTGAATAACAGACATTTGAAGTCCAGCAGTTCACTAGAACTCTTGCAACCTAACCGAAAGATGAGAACCGTCCGGCGTAACCTGGTGTACTGCAGACAGAGATGTCACATCAAAATTAAGTTCTCCGTTACTTAAAGGGGACCTGGTACCCTTGTGCTCTAACTTTTAACAAACTTTTGTTTTTTTATTGCAGCCTATAATTCTGGACGTCTTTCCAAGCGGCTTCCCTCTAACGCAGATGAAACAGGGACCGGTTTTTTCTGACAACGCATTTGGTCACTCAGTGGACGCTCTCGGTGGGCCGTTAAAATCTACTTCCCACCTTAAAGGTTGTGGTGGGATCCAAAATCACAGCGTCTGCCTACCAAATCAACAAAATGGCAATCGGGTCGGCAGTCCAACGAAAGCTTCTCAACCGCAAACAATCAACGTTGGCAAGAGTGTCAACGGCTCTAACAGGGCAATCCTGGAAAACATAAACAACTCAAACTCCTCCACTCGTGCCATGTAAACCTTCGTCATATCTCGCACCTTTGCCTTATAATGCGCTTTAAGTTTCGAAGTCTTTATTTCTTGCTCTATTGAAGCTACTTCCACCTTCGCCTTTAAGGCAGTTTCACCATTCCAGCGTCCGTTATGGAAGACGCAGTGCGCCATTCCTGCTCCAGTGAGCCTTCACTCAAGGTTTGCATTTTGGCAAAAACGCCAATCGAAGTAACTTCATCATTGTGAATATTTATAGTGTGAATATGTGTCTTTTTAAAATGATAGTCTTTATACCGCTCACGCCTTTTGAACTAGGCGTGCCAAAACCGCTTCCCTATCTTTTCGTAATGTCATTTTCTCTTCTTCCCCTTCATCGCCACCAACGGCGTTGAATAACTGAACTTTTCTATGGTACCCGCGCTGGCCTACCTCGCGACTTCTTACTGCTTCCTGTCTTTTTTAATGGAGACTGCTTTATCACCATGAATTTTTAGTCGGTCTGAGATAAATATACACATAGAAAACACTGTTGCACGAAGGACAAATTCAACTACAATTCTGCTGTGTATAGCCAACGGTGAGCTATTGCTACGCCAACTAAGAACTTCATACGAATAAAGCTCCACTTATCTGACGTCTGCCTTGTCGACTTTGTAGGTTGCGATCTCCCTGCGAAACGTGGCATCGTCATTTTAACGTTAAGGGGGAGGTGCGATCTATGTCTTAGCCGAGACAGCCGCTTGGAGTTTTATCAACTGTTTTTGAGGCCTCAACAGCTTTCGATCGATTTCCCCCTCTGTCTTTGGACTCACCATCTCGCCGCACCGTGTGAACCTCTCTCATGCGCACGCTATCACAGCTGTAGCGAATGAGTCAGCGTAGGAATGAGTGCTTTATCTCATACGTAAGTTCCGGGACGTTGGCTTGGTCTTTTTGCTCGCGCGGATCCGTAATAGTCAAAAAGAGGTATTAAGGCGTCCTGATCCGCATGAACTCGAGCGAGTATACTTTCGAACTGTATTTTGCATTCAGTTGCACAGGAATTGGCTCGGAGCAATTCGTATTTTCAGCGTTGGCAACGAGGCCGTGGCCTTGATTCACCTGGCTCAACTTTGGCCGAGGAACACTAGAAACCTTAAAACTTAAAACTATTCTGAGGAGAATGAATTGCTCACCGGATCGGGGGACTTTTCTGGCTGACGTTTCGAAGAGCTGGGGCTGCTCTCCATTGTCAAAGCGTCAAGTGAAAAAATCGATCAGCATTTTTGAATAGACTGCCGCATTAGTTGGCCCTGGGCTGATCGATTTTTTTCTTCCTTCTCTGCCTCGGCCTACTGGCCGTCGCCTGTGAATGTTGGTGGCCTCCTGTAATACGTGTCGTCACCTCAATTGGGGTTGGTTGCGTTTGCTTTCCCCTTTCGGGTGAAGTGGTCGACAGGCCGTGTTTGCTCGGCATTCTTAGGCTCCGTGTGATTGTCCCGTCTTTGTCAGGAGGCCACCAACATTCACAGGCGACGGCCAGTAGGCCGAGGCAGAGAAGGAAGAAAAAAATCGATCAGCCCAGGGCCAACTAATGCGGCAGTCTATTCAAAAATGCTGATCGATTTTTTCACTTGACGCTTTGACAATGGAGAGCAGCCCCAGCTCTTCGAAACGTCAGCCAGAAAAGTCCCCCGATCCGGTGAGCAATTCATTCTCCTCAGATTACCGACCCGGATCTCTTACTTTTGCTAACCTGAGCTTAAAACTATTGCCTGTCCCGTGTATCAGAGTTCGAACATCATTTTCGATGCTGCTCAGTTTGCTCCTCAACAGGGAGAGAGCAGAGACGGTGACTTACGCATGAAATATTTTATTGTGGTAGTGGACTTGCACAGCATCTACCGCGATCTCGGCTCGTCCTCCACCTTAGCCCGGTGTTATGACAGAATCGAGAAGACCTGTGGGAGCTGGTTGAAGTGGCTGACACAACAAAAACCCACACCTTAGCTCGTGCGTTCACACCGGTTTGAATCTCGCTGAGTGGGAGTGCCATGTGCGACCTGGCCCTTCAACGACATTACATGAATGCACACACAAGTGGGAGCTGCTCGGATCCCATGTGTGAGAGAGTGCCAGTAAGAGGGAGTCATTACAGTCTGACTCTCAGTTCACCAGTCGTCCACTCAAAGCACGAAAAGACAACCGGGTTGACTGCGTGGTCCGAGTCTAAGCGTCAGTTGGCAACCTTCCAGTCCACGGCTTTTAGCGCACCATGATAGTCTCAAACGCATCAGACTGTTTATCGTGACGAATTATGCGCTGAGACTCGACATCACTCGCTCTACCCTCTCTCGTGTACCAGTTGACTTCCCGAGCCGGTCAACCAACTGATATTGAGATTAGGAGAATTGACTGACAGCTGGGAGCAGCTCGTCTGTGCGTGCCACACGCACGTCTGGACCCAGGATTTCACATACGAATGAGTAGACCGTTTGCATCTAAAAGAGGGGCCGCACGCGTCCCGCCTACGTAAGAGGCGCCGGGGGCGTAGAATGCTGGGGTGTTCCTAGGGAAATGCTTGTTTTGATAGGGGAATATGTGGCGATGTCATGTCTGAGTGATTTAGCACAGGTTTTTACGGAGGTACATGTGACCGAATAGGCCCATGCGATGTCTGAATGTGTGGGTGCAATGCGGCCATTGAGGCGATGACGTCTGTGTACGTCGGTGTTCCAGGCTCTGGTTCGCCAGTCTGTGCGATGAATTCGCAATTGACCGACCAGGCCGATGTGTGAGGTAAACGTTCGGTGACAATGTGGCCAGGGTGGGTTGGGGGACATTCAGTCGGTTACCCTTGTATTGCTGCTAGTGATGGACGTGCTGGTAAATGGGGAGTTGATTGGACTGGGAATGGGAGACTTGACGGATGCGTTAGGTGTGCCGATATAGCGGTGAATTCCGATGTTATGGATACGCATGTGACTGAACTGGCCTATTCGGTCAGTAAATGTGCGTGAGTAGCGCGAACAGCGGAGACGGGTGCGGCGAGTGTATATTGGGGCTCCTGGAACCGTTGGGTCAATTGCAGTGCGAGAGACTCGCAAGTGGCCGGCCGTGCCGATGGGCGAGGTGAGTATGCGACCGCAATGAGAAAGGTTGGGACCGGGACCACATCGCTGGTGGTGGGGACGGTGGTCATGAGATTGATGGTTGACGTAACAGTTGGGGCTATATGCGCCGGCTTCTGAAAAGATGGCCAACGGTCCCGTAGACGATGCGGATCGCGGGGCGTCTATCAGCATGACAGATAACATGGAGCTAAAGAGGGTCGGAGCTAATACGCAGCCCTGCTCCACTCCGTTGGTCAGCACGAATGCTTCTGGGACGATCCCTCTTTCCGTTATGAGCGTGATTATGTATTAGTGAAGCTGATGTACCATGTGCGCGAATGGCGCAGGACAACCGATTGTCTGCGTGATTTTCCAAAGTCTATTCTGACTCACTGAGTCGAAGACTTGTCAGATCCACGGTGGTGTAGAGGTTGGCTCGCATCCCCTGAAACTTCTTATAGTTGATGGGAGGGAAAGGCCATGTCGGTGATTCTGCAGTGTTGGCAGAAGATACCAGCTTTCTGGCAGAAGTCCCTGTTCGAGATACGCGCTGAGGCGGTTGAGGAGGACGCGCGCGAAGATATTCAAGGCGATGTTGTGCAGCCAGAGTTCTTTATCCATCACAGATCTGCCGGTTCCTTTTTTCGCTTGTAGAGATTGAACGATTGTCGCGCCCAAATGATCCTGCGGAACTTGCCCCCTGGGCACCACATCTGGGAAAACTCTGTAAATATGTCCATCAGTGGGGGGCCGCCGTGTCTGTAGACTTCGACCAGAATCGCCTCGGATTTCGGTACTTATCCGCTGGAAGGTTGATGCGCAACAGTCAAAATTTCCGTTCCGTCAGTGCTGAGAAGTGTTGGGTGGTTCCTTATGCTGTGATGCTGTAGACTGTCTTGATCGGTGTGAATAAGTTCTTTGTACTACTGAGGTCCGCATATTTCTGGATCTCCACGGCCTTGCGAGTCATCCAGGCGTCCTGTTTCTCCCCTAACCGTTGCTGCACGAAGTTGCGAGGCCTGGAGGAGGCCGCTTTGCTAGTGCCGGTCTGATGGTCAGTGCAATCTTTGTGCTGCCTGTTCTTTTCTACGAGCAGGTTTCTGATGTCCTGACGTTGACTACGTGCGCGACCGAGGACATCTAGGGGATGGAGTGGATAGCGTCCCGCAGTTGGCACTAGCGAGTTTCAACAAAAGCGTTTTCATCTGAGGCTTGCAAATCTTCCAGTCACTGGATTAGTTCTATTCCCAAAGTAAAAGTGGTGACCAGGCAAATTCAACAGAAGAGTATTTAACTGACCTGGTGGTCGCTCACCTCGTGGTCTCCTGCGTGGTTGCGGCCGGAACCTCATCTTGAATATAACGAGACGACGATCGCCCCAGCCGCCGGCGCCCAGAGCGCCTTCGTCATCAGCACGTACTGCTAATCTCGCCTCCAGACGAGAACAACTTCCAGGCAGTCAGAATGAACGGACTCACCCTAGTAGCCTGAGGGGAGGGGTGCAGGAGAAGGGGACAAGGGTTGTTGTTGTTTTTTTAAAATGTCTCTTGACCGAGATTTTTGCATCTACGTGCCACGTATAATTCCGGTCTGACCTGACTTCATAGAGTCTGTTTAGGGCACATTGTCTAGCCCCTCCCCCGTGAGGGGCTCGAGAGAGAGCCCTAAGGCACATCGGGATGAGCGAATTCCATAACACGATCGATGAGCGCCCTTCTACCATTGTGTTGCCTTGCTCTGGGAGGCTGGCCGCAGTGAGAACTGCTATAACCACGTTGCATCGGATGAGGTGACTGAAAAGCCATGGCTATTCTTTTTCTTCTGTCCCGTTAATTACAAGACAGCGGACGTTTTATACAGCCTGGGTAACTGTGACAGAGATGTAAACGTGTCTTGTGAGCATCTGTTGCCATGGTTAGTTAGGTTGAGAATGGGATGAGGGCCGACACTTTTAGAGCACCTTTTGCAGTCGCTTCCGACGCGTAGGATATTAGGCAGGGTTCCCCAAACAATGTTATCTGGACACTCAGATGACCGGTTCCACTGCTGCTTACTGAATTGCGCTCCAGAAGAAAACTCAAGTTAACCAGGGTCCCTTGTAGTTGGATGCGTAACGTGTCCCATTAGATACAAAAGTTGTTAAAGCATGAATTACGCCACGGTTGAGGAAAATCCGAGAAGTAGCGGCATCTCTTCTCGCACCCATCGTGTTCCAGTTGACCGGCTAGAATAAGTAGACGGGATGAAGTTCGATGACATATAACCCCCATCTGACGTGTCACAAAAGACTGCTTCTTATGTATTGATTAAACTGTAGTCACGCAAGTTAATCGGGTTGGGGACACTTCGGTTTACTCTAATCTAGTTTAGCATGCTGATGCAGTCAAGAGCTGGTCCTCGACTGAGGTCAGGCAGGAGTTACCGTCTTGTGCGATGCGACTATTAATCCAACAAAACGACTGCCCTTTTTTGGTATCTCGGGCACCTCAACTGGAATCCCGATAGATAGCATGAGCGATGTGTGCCGCTGCGAAGAAGCTGGGAGAAAGTGAAGCGGAAATTTCGATTAGTGAGCCAACTAAGTTCACTGGTTGCTGGTGACTTCCAGCGAGTGAGACCACAATCTCTGTGAAGGTTTTCGAAAAAATGGTCGTCACGTGCTTATAACTTTATGCCATTCGTGACACATTGAATGGCAAACATTTGGCATGCAAATTCACGGCCCGATTTGGTTTAGCGCATGCAGTTTGTAGGCGATGGAAGAGCCTCAAAAATACGGTGTGCCTGTGTACTCGGTCGTTCGCTCAGATTTGACCAATGGGCCTTGAACATCATGCATTATTAGTTGCGACCCAACCTTTCGGGGACACATACCGTTTAGATGAGACGAATGACAAAACCCGTGACAACATCCGAAGGGCATACTGAGTCACAGAACAAAGACTAGTAGAGCAGCCTCAATTCCTTCTGTAGACCTAGAGCTTCTACTTTAAATCATGAGCCACCGTTTGTTGGAAATGATGCAAATGGTATCACCCCAGACATGACTTAAAATGTCGCTTGATGATATCTTTGATTTGCAGGCGATGGCAACTTCCGTCACCACGTAAAGCATGACATACTCGGAATTCACGCGATCTAGGTCAGGAGAACACAAAGCAGAAGTGAACAGACCGCTTCGTGGTTCCGTAAATTACTTCGGCTACAGTATTCTGTGTAGTATCTGAGAAACCTGTGATCGTGCAGTCAGTCCCAAACTACCCCGTACGCGGCTTCGCTATCTACAACAATTTCGCTCTTAACCATGTTTGACCTGCTCGGCTTCCCCGTAATCGTTTCCTGCCTGACAAAAGGAACCAGTCAATCCGCCCCTATTTTCAGCACATTTAGAACGAGGATCGGACCCGTCATCTACCTTTAAATACATAGTACCATTGACCGCTAGAGATTCCCACCTATTAGGCAAGCATTATTGATTTAGACAGTCATTGGGAATTACGGCGAAGGGCGAACACGTTTAGTACATTTGATTAAGTCGAAAATTTCGATGACCAAATGTGCCCCTACGGTGGAGAATAGGAATACCAAGCCTAGTACTAGCAGCCCACCTGCCACAGAACACGACATACAATTCGCCTTGCTGCTGGCAGGACTAACGAAAGAGAAGTCCTCTGCTAGACTACGTGGAATTAAGCTACAGAATCAACAGCAGGAATGCGAATGCCGGGTGACGGGAGAAACTGTCAGGCGACAATCGCATGAGGCTACCGGACAGGCCAACCGCCCGGCCATGCGCTGATTGCACAGCAAGTGCATGTCTTAAATGTCAGCTTTTTGCAAATACGTCCCTTTCTTTGATAACATTTTCGAGCGTGGGCACAAGACGTGCGGCAGCAAGTTTGTTTACTTTCACTTTGCAGATGGTCACTTTTGGACGAGAGGCACCCGTTGTAGGTTCTCCATCAGTTCAGTATGTAGCCCAAACCAGAGACGTCCTAACCGCGAAGGAGGTTAAAAGTTGTTTTGGCAGAATTTGAATAATTCATACTGACCCAACTATGAAGAACTCGGTCCCTCGGTGGGATTTGAATCACGCAGTAAGGGGAGGGCTTTAGAACAGCCAACACTCTAATCACTTGAGCTACGAGGCCCCGCCAGACGACCCGCGATGCTGGAGGCTACCAAGGGCGGATAGCGTTTTTTTGCAAAAATCCTGAAACAAGACGAAATCAGCAGCACAGATGTCGCCTGTTAGATACTTTTTATGCATGTCATTGCTAAAGAGTAGCTATTAGCCGACATCTGTGCTGCTGATTTCGTCTTGCTTTAGAATTTTCGCAAGAAAACGCTATCCGCCCTTGGTAGCCTCCAGCATCGCGGATAATACCGCGACTTGGGTCCGCGGAATTTACCCCTAATATAGGAGTCCGATACAGATCCTTATGGGTAATGCAGAAAACGCTGCTGTTCCCAGGCGACCTGTCCGATATAACACGGAACCAACAAAATTTTCGCCAAAAGAACAAAGGGCGACGGTTTCTTGAACTCTAGCCAGCGATCACAGATAGAATAAAATGAAGCGGCTTCAGTCTGACCATAATATTCAAAACGTTCCTTGGGAATGTGCAGCCAACATCCTTCTATGCTTACCAGAGGGTATCGAATAAATATACGGAATATTTATTTCTACAAGCTACTGGGCTTAATCCAAATCCCCAACTGCCTTTTAAAAAGAAAAAAATTTCCTTAATTTTTTCTGTTATTCTAGGCTGCAGACACCTGAAGTTAATCGGACCTGCAAAAAATGTCAAGGAAAAAACGCAAAAGAAGAAAAGACATACATAACTGCAAAATTACGCGTAAATCGGAAGTTTAAATGAAGGACTGTTAAACACGCATGAGCGAAGACTGACTGAAAAGTGTCAAAAAATATATCACAGCCCACAAGATACACGGTTAAGGACACAACAGTGAACAAGTGCTAGATACATAAGTAAGTAAACTGATCGGCCGTCTTTGCGGGCAGGACAAAGGAGAGCAGCTTAGGGGTGAACGGCAGTCCGACTCTACCAGAGGCGAGTGTGCTTATTGTGAGTTCTGACTGCAGACTGATAAGAGTAGCTTCGAGGACGGACTGACAGTTGACAGATAGTTTCGAAGTGCTTCAGAGACGGAAGAGGATTGCTGTTTTGTACAGCTGACCTGCGAAATTGTAAAAAAAACTTTAGCGAGATAATAATGCCTAATGGCGGAAATTCAGTAGACGTCTTGTACACATGAAACATGAACACCAACCTTGAGGAGTCCACAGAGGAATGGGCAGGGTTTGGCGACTGGGTAGATACGCGTTTTGAAACCTCTGCGGACGGCAGTTTTCCTGCGACAACGTCTGTAACTTTGGTCGCGGCGGTTGCTCTCGCTGACGTGCTATCATCAACTGGGGGATTCGTGGGAGACGAATCCGTCATTGAAAACCTGTTGGATACACCTTCAATAGCACCGGGCAGCGGGACGTTCGTGAATCTCGGAGTAATCTGCACTGCAGAGTCTGCACAGCAGACGGCGGGCCTAACTGTGATTTCACGTGTCGGCAAGATTCCGTGACCCGGTCCGACCGCTCTTGAAGTTTGAGAAGGCCGAGCACATGACATGGCTGAACGCATCTTTCGAGGTTTCATGAATTTCTCGACATGTGTGAAGAACGGTGGAAAGACTACAAAATTATTCGACTGCCAAACGGGCGACTCTGAACAGTAGTGTTTGCGCATAAAGTTGAGCATTTTCTCCGAAGGCGAATCGATGGGGAGATCCGTGGCGACAAGATTCTCTTCCTGAATATGAATGCATGATGAGAATAGAAAGAAACATATTGCATAAAACTCCTCTGCAAAACCTCGTAAGTAAATGGAATTTGCGGAGCGTTTGTTGCCTTAGATCTTAGAGAATGACCCAAAGACGCATGTCGTGAGGGTAGGATCACGAACAACATGAATTTTCGACAGTACTGGTTAAAATTCATCCGTTCCCCAGGTATGAGCAAATATAAGGCATTTGCAACTTGCCGGTGGTTATCACAACGGTTAGGACATTCACAGGATGGAATGGTGCAGTCAGTCTTACCGGACGAAAATACCCCAGTGAAGATAACGCATGAAGAGTCGAAAAAAGGGACCTTGTTTCACCAGAAGTTCAACCGTTTGCCGGCACTCCACATGCGACAATATTCGTTTTAACAAGCTTTCAGTAGAATTTTCCGACATCGTCTAAAGCATCAGCCCCATGGCGTTAAAATAATCAAAAAATTCCAGAGTGGCATGATAAAAGAGGCAATTTGATGTCAAATTTTTGGTAAGATAGAAGTTCCGTGCAGTTTATTTGAGGGAGATGTTGTTGCGCCAATAAGCTCCCTATTTGATAAAATGAAGGGAAGTATGCTGAAAAATTAGAAACGGGAACATCAAACAGCTACGAGGGAATTAGCGAAACTCTACGGATAAACGAATTATTTCAAGTGTTAGGAATAATGCTACTTCTATGTATGTTGTATGGTAGCCAGTCTATTTATAGTCATGCTATAGAGAAGGAGTAGAACATCAGTTATCTGCAGACGCCAAAGTGAATGTCAGTATCCGTGTGCAACAAGTTTGGGACAACAAGAAAACTATGAGCGGGGCAAACGTTACTGAAATATAGGCAGTAGCATCGTTAAGGTACGGAATTGTTTTCACGGGCGTCAAACGATATCGGTCGGGCGACAGTATGATGTGTAACGGTAAACTGACCTTCATTCAGTCAGGTTAGACTAGGATGGCCGTTTCTGGTCTATTGACCGTAGAGGGAAAGCCTTACCGAACGAACGGCCTGGTGTTTTAATATCTCCAACGATGGACTTCTGCAAGAGTTCGAAAGCTCAGAACAATAAAAAAAAACGGTTCGCTGCTTGATCAGTCTTCTTTACTTATAAATACACCTAGAGCTCGAACTTTCTCCTCCACACCTGCTATTCAATGGTTGGATATAAAGTCCGCAACGCTATCTCGTTAAGGCGTTTCCTGGGACGTGTCCCACGTCGAGTTCGAAGGTTAAAACGACTCTCTTTCCTCTCAAAGTCAGGCTAGATGGGTAAGCGTCACCACCATGAGACTTCAGACCCATGCAGAACGATGAGCCGAAAACGACAAAATAGTGGTGCGACCGTTTCTGACTTATTAGCCGTCGACAGCAAGGCGTGAAGAACCGCAGGTTTGGAGAACCTGGCATTCAAACCAAGAGTTTGGGTCATTTAGCGTTAAATGGTCCACTGCTCTATTACGAAGCCATGAGCTTGTTGTTCTGTCATTTGCGATTGAAAATGTGCTCGAGTGCAGAGAAATAATCGTGAGATAGTGGTTCAGTTGGTACAGCCGCAAGATAGACAAGCAACCAAACCAAATAAGACGGCAATAGTCAGTCTAGCTCCCCTGCCTTTCCCGGCGAAACCCGCTGTTCACTGACCGTGCATTACTGTGCCGCAACCTGCAAGGACGTTTAATAGGGACCCCAAGGCCAGAGGGAAAGCTTGCGTTTATCGGAATCGGATCAAGTCGACATGAGCAATTCTCGTGTGATTTATTTTGATTTCCTCTAATTCGAACATAAATGTACCGATCTGCATACATGATTGTCCGGTGGATTGGGTTGCTAAGCGACACCCAAATTGATTGTCCCGATATTTGGAGGGCCGTGCCCACCCACACTTGGTTACATGGGCGCGGCAAAATATTACCCAGACAGGACTGCCCTGGAAAAAGTGATAGTTTAGCTCAGCCATTCATGATTTCCAGAGTACATTCCTAGGGAAGGTTTCTAGTTGCGGTCAGAAATGTATGCTGCCCGCACACGCTATTTTTGCCTAGTTGTTTGCTTACACGTTCAGAAATTACTCAAAGAAGGACTACCTGCAATTACTACAGTAAGTAAGTGGTGGAAGCACCCCCGACCTCCTTATGGGGCATAAAACCCGAGACATCGATGGAGGCATTCAAGGATTACGGTCAGAAATTTGCCATCAACATACGCAGTCGAATAAACTTCTTTCCGGCCGCCTGCAAAAGCTATACTCTGCAAAAAATGACTATTTTGGTAGTATGCACTTTTCTCGTTGATTTTTGACGCCCTATAAAAAACGTCAAAAACGTGCTTAAAAATTATGATTCTTCTTCTCGTTTGAGAGGAAACCGTATCATTTTCACATTTGGTACTTGAAAGAAGAGTGTAATCCCGTTTCAAAAGCTATTCCAATTCACGTTTGATTTTGAAGTCGACCTTCCGTTACTCTTGCATTCGGGGATTCCAAACTACAAGCTGTGTATTTTTCGTGCACGTGAAATCATATATTTTGATAAGCTATTAAGAGCAGACCATATGGGGTCCATAAACTTAAGCAGTAGGTTTAAACCATATTGTAAACTGTACAAGAAACATCAGTAAATTTAGAGACAGGATGCTATATGAACGGGTATTTCAAAACTGAATTACACCCTTCCTCCTAGTTCAGAATTTGTCAAAAACGTAATTTTCCTTCAAGTGAGCAAAAGAATGAAAAATTTGTGCACGGTTTCTATAAAAATTTATAGGGCACCGAAAACGCATTTCGATTTTTCGGCTACTATTTCATTAGTTAGCACATCTACTGTGCAACCGGCGCAGGAGCGATCGCGTGCGAGTAGTCCTCACAAAGTGGGAGCAGATGGTACGCGATGTATATAGGCGAAGGTTTAAATTCCAAACAGATGCGCCTCACTCTATTCTCTTCCTGGTCAGCATCGTGTGCCGGCTTAAGATTGCACGACACTGGGGCATGGTGGGGTAGTCGCCTTGGCAGTTGCATCAAACGTCTAGCTGACCCTAGCGATCCAGCTGTGGCCCCATCAAGCTATGTTCATCGCAGCCTACAAGGATGCGGTAAGAGCTCCAACCATCGAGCAGGGCCAGATGAGGACGGCCGACGTACGTGCTCAAAACTGGTGGTTTTTTAGTAAACTTGTTTCGACAGTCATTTTGTCGCATGCGTGCGTGTTGGTTTTACCCCAGGGCAGTCTTGTCGTGGAAGCACTATGGGTGTGAGAAGAAAGGTAGGTTGGTGCTGCACGCAGAAGTCACAACAGTGTGGCTGCCAGTGGTTGACGTCACTGTGCTCGACAGACAAGCTACCGTTGGGCGCCAAAGCGTTCCGGTTCGGTGAGAGAGGGAGAGAGAGATAGAGAGAGTTGGAGGGTAGGAACGCGTGGAGGCTGTACGACCGGTGGCGACTACCAGGCAAACAAGAAGGGTGCCTGGCCGAATAGAATATTTAAGCTGGGTACAACCATGATCACCAACAGCCCTCTGCATCTGCGCCTAGTTCAACACCCATTCAGTCGTCAATATGTGTTGCGTGATAGACAAGTATAGTTTAGCCAAAAGAACAATATTATCGCCTTCTTTGGAGGTGCGAAATACTGACGAAAATCCTTCACTTAACAGAAAAGGCGTTTATATGAACTGAACATGACTTATGTTTGATAGGTACACGGGAGTGTGACAGGTTTTGACCTCATCTAGCCATCCGCGTTACTTTATTTATCAAAAATCAGGCGGACGCCTTATAAACACATAACCAGCGAATAAAGCATCCCCTGTTCTTTGGGTAGTTTCTTCTCCAAAAAAAACATTTGCACTAGTTTCGCAACCCTTCGGAACCAAATATACCCTTAAAAGTAGCCATGGTGCTGGTTGCCTTTAAGGTGTCTTTGAAAATGTCTACACTGTCCAGCAAGGGAACGGCACGCATTAAGCTGGACGTTCTCACGGGAGAAATCATCCGATACGCAGCTGAGGCTTTGGGATGCTCAAAGGCTCCCAGAGTCAATTAAAAAAGTGTAGGATTTATTTTCCAAGCAGCAAAACGAACAAAGGCTGAATTTGTTGGGCTATCAAGGTCACGTCACCACTGCGGGTGTGTCAGGACGGTTGCCTCCGTGCTGCCCTTGTAGCGAGGTCAAATGCCAAACAATGAGGGCAAACATTGTGTTCATCAAAAAATTACGTATTTGCTGGCGAAAAAAACAGCGCAAAAAGAGCAGCAAGTGGAGCATTTAAGGCGGCGAAGAACGTTACAGTGCTGTTGCTCGACAACCAGACAGTAGTAACCATCATTGACCAAAACAAGAAGGCACAAGGTCTAGTCAGCGAGAGAGTCTCGCAGGCCAAGGAATCCGCAGGGCAACAAAAGCAGTCAGTCTTACCGCAGGTTTGGAGAAACTGGCATTCAAACCAAGAGGTTGGGTCATTTAGCGTTAAGTGGTCCACTGTTCTATTACGAAGCCATGAGCTTGTTGTTCTGTCATTTGCGATTGAAAATGTGCTCGAGTGCAGAGAAATAATCGTGAGATAGTGGTTCAGTTGGTAGAGCCACAAGACAGGCGAGCAACCAAACCAAATAAGACGGCAATAGTCAGTCTAGCTCCCCTGTCTACACTGTCCAGGAAGGGAACGGTAGCAATTAAGCTGGACGTTCTCACGGGAGAAATCATCTGATACGCAGCTGAGGCTTTGGGATGCTCAAAGGCTCCCAGAGTCAATGAAAAAAGTGTAGGATTTATTTTCCAAACAGCAAAACTAACAAAGGTTGAATTTGCTGGGCTATCAAGTCCACGTTACCACTGCGGGTGTGTCAGGACGGTAGCCTCCGTGCTGCCCTTGTGGCGAGGTCAAATGCCAAACAATGAGGACAAACACTATGTGCATCAAAAAATTACGTATTTGCTGGCGAAAAAACAGCGCAAAAAGGCAGCAAGTGGAGCATTTAAGGTGGCGAAGAACTTCATAGTGCTGTTATTCAACAACGAGACCAAAACAAGAAGGCAAAAGGTCGAGTCGGCAAGAAAGTCTCGCAGACCAAGGACTCCACAGGGCAACAAAAGCATAAGCGCGGGATGCCTGCCTACTCAGACCAGTAGCATCCCTTCTTCTCAGAGTAGGACCTTCGAAACAAAGAACCTTCTCTAATCACACCGAATGCTCTACGGATAAATGATAGTCTAAAAAGGAAGATCTACTCCTAGCAGTACTTTGGCTATAACATCGAGGGCAAACTACTTTGTGTCCTGGACAGGTCAGCAGAAAGTGCGGGGTACCATCCCTGCTTACAGCATTGTGTCGTGGTCAAACTTAGAGACATGGATACGGCTTCATATAGATCTCTGTATTTAGAAAGATGGAATTCTTTGGGAAACAGTAAACTTTATTGTGCAAATTTTCGAGACTGGTTCCCCAGCTCGTCTTCAGACAACGGGCGCGGGATGCCTGCCTGCTCAGACAGTAACAACCCTCCTTCTCAGAGTAGGACTTTCGAAACAACGAACCTCCTCTCATCACACCGAATGCTCTACGGATAAGTGGTAGTCTAAAGAAGAAACTCTACTCCTAGCAGTGCCTTGGCTATTACACCGAGAGCAAACAACTTGTGTTCTAAACATATCAGCAGAAAATGCGGAGCACAATCCCCGGTTACAGCAAGGTGGCGTGGTCAAGCTTAAAAGCATGGATACGGCTTCATAAAGGATCACCGTATATGCTCTCTGGCATTACGTCCAAAAAAGCGTCCGGGGGTACACCTGTGCACTTAAATTTATAGGTGCGATAGCTTGAAATGCAGACTGCCTTAGTCTCCTCATTTACTGCCAGATATGAATGATTAAAATCCACAAAGAAACCACTAAGCTGGACGACAATGACGATAACGCACCGAGCAACTGTACCAACCCCTGTTGCAAGGTGTTCGAATTAAAACTGGCCACCAGTTGAGACGGTCTCTGGTAACGTTACAAAACCTGTCCACGCCAGGCTATTTATGAATGCAAGCATATTGTTCGTAGTCGGGGAGATTTGGGAAATCCGAGTTTGCATACTGGTAGTGCTGGTGAAGTGCGTTCAAAACTGTTTTCAACTCGTTGCTCAGTTTCAAGACCCCATGTATGATTTTTCCGCGAAGCTGCACGCGAGCCCCTGTCTTCTGACCTCTTGATTACGTTACTTTGCAGAGTTTTGCAAATGGACGCCACTGTGGTAGCCCCACTTTGATTAAGTTCGCGATACATACAGCCGCATCTGGCAGCAACTCCCAATCACCTGAAATGGTCTTGATGTCTGTCAGTCTCTGTGCAGTGGACGGTATGCTGATAACACTACGCCTGGGGCCTTCTGTTTGATTAATTACACCGGGCCCTTTACATCCCGAATCACAGTTAGAGAAGAGGTCTTCATCGGTAGAAATGTCGACATCATGAGACCATGACACTTGTTCTGGTGCCCAGGCTTGCTTTAAATTAGACCTTGTCCTCTGGTTGGGCACATCCCCGATCGAAACGAACGCGACAACGAGCCCGTGGTTCACTGGTTAGAGGGGATGGACTTCTAAATTACAGGTTGTGGGATCGAACCCCAGGTGTTCCACACTTCGGGACTAGGTATGACTGGCTGACGACGGCCAATATGCCAGAAATGGCCTCTCCAGTCTCCCCTGTCTCTGTCGGTAATAACATTCTCAGTTTCACTTGCAACTGCGTGATTATTTTCTTATTGTGAATAAACACTCTGTGAGCCAGCTTAGCTGCCCTTCCACTAATGTCGCATGATTTAATACTTTGAAATGCACCTCCTAACTATTAGCCAACGTAGTAATCAATCTTCTGGTGTAATGAGTTGTCGGATAGCAGGGTTTTCATAACCTATCGTTCAGCAGAATGGCATTTAAACACTTGGACGGCAGAATAAATAACCAACTGTTGCATATGCGTTTGTTTGCTGAGCAATCATCTCAATCCGTTGTCAAGATTCGCTGTAAAGATCAGCCGAGACTGACATTTATTTTGGATTTTTTGCTGTTCCAAGCACCTAAAAGTGCTGAAGATCCTTGCCCTCCAGGTTTTTATGTTTGACGACTGATCTCTGGCCACTGAAAAACCTTCCACCACAATATGCTGAAGCACGTAGATTGAAATTGGTCCTATCTTCAGTTAGTCGAAAAGCCAGACACAGAAAGTCGTATTGTTGTCCATGTCAGGAGGTTTTTTTGAGCCGGCTACTGGCTTCGAATTCAATGTTTTTTTTTCAGCACTCTGTTCAATACGATTGTAAGGGCTGGAGCGCAACAATTCTATATGATGGATTCACCCCGCCACCGTCTCTGGCCACAGGAGCGTGGGGCGTCGGCCGGTTTGCGAGCTGCTTTCTTAGACTGAACAAAGCGGGCAAAACACGGCACCGAGCAAAATGCATGGGCCAGTTTGGCCAGTCTTGATCCTTGAGGCAACTCTTAACACAATCTGCCATCGAAATAAAATTTCCCTCGGAAGGGTCAATTAATCTCCACTTTTGATTCGGTCTCTCGGTCCCCATCGGCTGGGGGTTGTCAGTTTAATCTGATGAAAGCGACACATTCGGTGCGCCTTCATTCTTTGCGGACACCATGCCAACTCAGTATGAGAAGTTATTCTCAGAGGACGGAATTCGGGATCCTCTATGATTAAGCACACTGTGAGGCTACTTTATTCTGCTACACAGTCTCTTGCATTTTCAGTGATTAGACATGTACGCAGGTTAAGGCAAACCTGACCAAGTCATAAGTAACCGCTACCCTCCAATCTCCATCTACTGACACGACTATCGCAAGAGATGACGTCCACCATGTGCTCCGCAACTCGGACACAGGATGACGATTTGCGCATGCAGACTTGTCCTGCATTTAACGCACTCTGTCCTCTCCCACACGTCTTGCCCCGACAGCTGGGTAGTGTCAGAACGACTGAGAGTGGGTTCAGGCTCAGTGGCTGAAACAGCTAAAGTCTGTCTAAGCAAGCCACTCATAACCAGGTCCTCGCTGCGTGTATCATAGTGGTAGTTAGGATCTCGCATGGGTGAGAATGCTATAAAGGCCACACTGCACCTTGCGTCTCAGTCCTAAAAAGGACCGAGTTATCCAGCCAGTTGGCAACCTTCCACATCGAGACTTCTAGCTCGTCGTGATAGATTTGAGCGCGTCTGATTTATTATGGCGTGGAGTGCGCCCGTAAGCCGTGGGGATAGATTGCCCAGTGTCGGCCTCCCTTTCTCTTCCCTCTCTTAGGAATCGGTCGATTGTCCGAACCTGTTAATCATCTGGCACTGGAAATAAACGCAGTAAAGCACACGTCTGGGTCTGTCACAGTGCCCCCCTCCGCCCCATGTGCGGTAGTAGCTATGACCTCCCGCGGACTCTTTGCAGACCGTAAGAAAATTCTGACCCCCCCTGTTTTGGTCCAGCGCATCTACAGCGCGGCACGTTGTAGGGTCCCTCATTCACCAGGTGCCTCTGTGCTCGCCCACGGAGGTCAAATAGGAGACACCAGAAATGCCCCCGAGGCAATAGAACTAGATGCCACGGAGCTCGGGGTGGGCATTGTCGGTCGGTCAGAAGCAACGGATCAGTGACCAAAAGGACGCAAGTGAGCAGTCTGATGCCGTTTATCGAATTCCATGTACCCTTTTTATCTTTTGCTTTTTTTATAAATATGGACATCGAAGTTCTAAAATAGTCTGGTTAAGGCATGCTGGGGAATTTCGGTCGAGCTTCGGGCACATCTAATGAACAGCGCATCTCTGGAAATGTAAGCGAGCCTGCCTTGGAACTGCAGGTTCTGAGGTTGAACGCGGAAATAAGGACTCCCCGTACTACGGGTGGCCTTGCGCTAAATTCCAGGGGTACCTGGTTTCGTGTCCAAGTTTTGACCCTAACTCTAACGCCAGCATTAACCCCAAGTGCTCCCTCTGGAATTTAGCGCAGGATCACCTGTAGTACGAGGGGAGGCAAGGACGCAGGATGCGACCCCACTCAGGGAAAAAATTCACGTCATCATTTAATACGGGTTTTATGGGGGGAGGGGGTTGGACGACGGGAAGGAGAGCTTGATGGTAAGTAACCATTCGGATAAATGTTGAGGTGGCATATTGTGTCCCCTGTAGCCACTTGCAAAAGAACACACCTGTCAGGAATCCGATCCCCGAGGAATGATGAGGGAGGATATCAAGGTTGCTGACGGTGCAGGCAAAAGTCGAGCATCTTTCGCAGTTCTTCCGGCTTGTTTTCACAAAAGAAGCAGATTACACTCCATTTACTTGCGAGA
>CACRXP010000137.1:382852-410458 GCA_902702965.1 Spirometra erinaceieuropaei | reverse complement strand
AATCTAACTCCGTAAAAAATGATTACCTAAGCAGTATGCATTTTCTCATCGATTTTCGGTGGCTTTATAAATTAAAATATATTTTGCAGAAAATATGTGCAAGGACATTCTTACTTTTACTCATTTGGTGGCTAATCACGTCGTCTATACATTGTATACTCGGAGAGAGGTTTACCTTCGAGCTTAAACACAATTTATAATTATAAGATTTTGAAGACCGTGCAATGCCGATTCATACAGCATCGTATGTGTTCATCACGTAGTATACAACATGGCCCACAACCACTGCGAAATTTTATGAACTTTACATAGTATCGTCCTAAATGCATAGAGGAATATGTTATGTTTCTAATGCAGAAACTATTCACCTTGTAGACTGACCAGGCTACAAATATTCGGAAGCTGGAAAACATTTTCAAAGCCTAAAAGCGGCTGATGGACTTCGGCCCAAGTATTTAAACGTTCAGATTCGGTCTGCGCTATAGACCTTAGTTTAACCTGATCTACTCCAAGTTAGCAATTAATTTCAGAGGAAATTAAAAAACAACAATTTCGAGCATATGTGCAGTGCCTTGGATTCAGATAGAAGTGGCATTTTGGTCTCCGGTCTGATCTAAGGACGGTTGCGGAGGTCTCGACAAAGTCGAAGGAAAGCCAGGCGTCTGGTCGATCTAGTGGTCGACTCCTCCTTGCCATGCCCTCGCAACAAAAAAATCGACCTAAGTTTACCTTGGGCGGACGAATATATCTGACCGCAGCACCTGGAGTGATTCTTTTTATTTTGGAAGATAGATTGGAATCCCATGTCCGTTACCTTTGGATATATGTTGAAAAGCATATTGCATTTTTGCAAAGGAGCTCGCCAGCACCGCAACGTCCTTTGCGTGGTCCGGATCTGTAATGCACGGACCGCGGTTTACTGTAAAACTGGGTTTGTTCCTCGTTGCACTTTTAAGTACCAGTCTGCAATGCAGCTGAAAGGGGTGCGTGAGTGGAAAAAGCCCTGATAAACGTCGAAAGGGACACCACGTATTCTGGGTGAGGGGCAAATTTACTCTGGTTTGCTGTGCCGGTGCAGTGCAGAGCGTGTGGCTGCATGACGCAACATGTGCTGGTGGCCAGTCGGGTCGTTTACTCCCCCCTCCCCATCCCCATCCCCCGATCAAACCCCCGCGGCGGCGGCGGCGGCGGCTATAATGGCCTGTCCACTGGAGAGTTCGCTTCCGTTTAATCCGGTATCCTCATACTAAAAATGTCGTCTGCCAGTCCGGATAGGCAGTTAGATAGTTAGATGAAAACCGGGCGGCGGTAACAGAATTGTTGGGGCAATCGCGAACACGTTTTCTTGCAGATCGCACGACAAAATGAAGTCTGAACCGTAGCCAAGCCCTCAGAACTACGAAACTGGAGACATCGTGGAAGACGGTTTTGTCGCAAATCATCGCGCGGGAGCCTATCACTGGGTCGACCCAGCATTCTCGGATAAAGTTTTATTTGAGTTGACCTTCAGAAGGACCACCATTTGAATACCAGCTGACTAGCCGCCGCCTAGGTTGTCAGAAACGGACATTGTCAAAGCCGAACTGTCTTTTTTGCGACGAAAATAGCGAATTTTTTTACTATTCATCCAGTGATTTCCCACTGCGTAGGGGGCAGGCGAATGTATCCCGTTTAGTCGCCCCGAGACTGCAGTTCTCTGTATCAACAAGGTCACAGACACGGGCACGCCTGAAGATATTTTGAAGTTCGTCACAAGAGTATGTCTTCATCAACTTATCATCCGATATGAACCTGAAGATCCCCTTGGCAGGCGGTGGACTGCAGTTTATATCAAATTCGGGCGCCAAGACGCTTGTTAAGCCGGACAGCAGCTAGTAGGATCGAATCGGCCAGATTCAGCGGCTGATGGAACGTTCCTTTTACCGGCTTTTTTATTAAATTTGACACCATCAGTCCAACGTGTTTGTCTATAAAGTTTGAGGCAAACAGACTTCAGTGCTAACACATCAACAAAATTCAGTACAAACTCCCCAAATCTCCGTCAGCGGTAGCGCATTCAAGATCTCAGAATTTTTTTCCGGTACGTTGCTTCCCCACCAGGCAAAGTTTGTGGCCGCATAACACAGTTTACACTAGCAGCTGGTCGGATCGTTTCATTCGCGACCCAAATTTTCAGCTAGTGGTAGTAATGGAGATTCCTAGCTGCGTAGGAGCCAAGCAGGCGTGTTAAGCTTCTCCGTCTGGAAGCTAAAGTCCCTCTCAGTGACAATACGAGGACGCTTGGCAGCAGTCTGAAGTTCACCTGACCCAACTGTTCGAATTCAGTGGCGTCGGTGAGGTTTGACCCGACTACAGCAAATGCAAAGTCAGAATACAGAAAACGCTCTAGTCCGACTCTAATCCGGTAGATTCTGCATTGACTGCTTAGAAAAGCCTGTCTGGAAGGTCAGTACACAGTATTAGGATTGGTGGATTCTAGGCATTGTGGTAGGTTAAGCAGATAGCTTCACTTAAGTACAACAACAATTACGGCACACATTCGGGGTTTATTTGTTCAGGCAGTTAAAGTGTTGATGGTACTCAACACGTGCGCTGGCTGTCTTGCGCTCGCATTCTACCGAGACGGGCCAGTCATCCACGGTCGGATCAGATGAATTATGCTGATCCCCAAAAAGTCTTATTGGTTCGAAGTGCGTCATAGGACTAGGCATCGTCCCTCTTATTTAGGCCGAATGGCATTACCCACAAGGACAAAGGAGACTGGAATGGCCATTTCTGGCTTATTAGCCGTCATCAGCCAGCCATACCCAAGCCTCGAACTCTCGACTTTCTGCCTATATATCATGCGCCGCTGAGCGCCTGCTGGTTGGGCTCGAAAGAGAGCCCTTACGGCACAACGGAACGAGTGAGTTCCGTATGAACGATCGGTGAGCGCACCCTACCATTGTCCCTCTTATTATCCGCACTCAACGTCGGGTGTAGACCATAACCACACCGTGATGTTGGCAATAGCACCAGAAGTTCATGTGAAACCCTGGACGAAGCCAATTCCTAACACATTAATGAATATTCCACCAAATTATCCCAAGCGGTTGTGACAACACTTAGATCAGAGTTCTGAGAGTTACTGCTCTGTTAGGAGTGGAATCACTTCTTGGCGTTTGAAACCGTAGTATTCCGCAAGAAATAGTCTGGAAATCGCACCTCGGCGAAACAGGCAAGCTTCACGTCGTACAGCGTCAATGCCCCTGAAGTCGGACAGACAGTCTTCCCCCCCCCACCCCAGAAATGCACAAATGTTGCTGTTTCCACAGGACCATGTTGGCCAGTGTGACCTGACCTTACCTGGTTTCATCCGAGCTCGTAGTGTGCAACAACACCTGTTTTGTCAGCAGAAAGTCAGCAATGTGAGCGGATCAGTAAAGGTTACTCGAGAGGACACCAGCTTCCGCGGAGCAACTAAGTACCGGTGACTGACGAGTGACCGCAAATGCCTGTGACCTTAGAAATACGCAGTGCTAGGTTTCTGACTCCTAGCCGGGTACAAATGACTTATTGCATTGCCCTTGTATAGATCAGTCTTTCATAAGAGAATAAGCTTTGGGGAAAACTACAGGAAATGAATAAGCGAACCATGACCAGAGAATGCGACGGCGTACTCCCCAGAGAGGGAGCTTATTACAAAACTAATGAGACTTAGCTTTCGCTTAGAGGAATCTACTGAGAAATGATGAAAGCTTAAAAATCATCAATGGTAGGAATATCAAGAGCGCATTGACTGAGGAGAATTTTGTTTTGGATCTAGTAGATGGGCGTGTCCGAAATACCGAATGATCTGAAATCTTTGAACCAAGATTTCGAAGGATGCTTTTATGTCCACAAGGTTGTTTAAGTGACACTAAGGTGAGCATGGTGTGAGAAAAGATTTAAATTAGCCAATTACAAACTTACCAGACACCTACGTAAATAATACTTACGAAAAGATATTACTTGGGTGATATATGGATTTTCGATTGAAATGTAGTTTCAATCCCACCCGTCCCATCCAACGTTTTATGTAACAAAGCATGCTACTCCCTATATTTTAGTAACATCACGGTTTACAATTTTCGCTATCTCCTGACCGCCACATATGCGCTTGCTTTGATATTACTTGGTTCATTCATTGCCGTACTGGATATTGTACAATCTTGACACAGAAGGCATTCACAGACAAATTCATACCAGTGACCAATGCTTATTGTATGCAATTACTTACCTAATTTTTTTCACACTTGCCTTACACATTGTTTTTTATGACGTTATTGTAACCAAAAGGGAGTTCAAAGGCGTTCGCCTACTTTTCCCTTAATAAATCTGATCTGATCTGATCCACTTCCAAGAGCGGGATCAAAAGAAGTGAATTTCATGTATCCATTCTGCAGGAAGTTAGGCCTCGTTTAATAACAGAGGTTGGAAGTAGTAAATATCTAGTTACTAAAACGCTCAGTAATTCTCTTGATTGCTAGAACATGGCTTAACGTCCTTCGTGCTCCTAGCGAACGCTCCTTAATATGTGTTTTGGCTAAAAGCGATTTAATGTTCCCGCTTATTCTGCTAAGAACGACAGTTATGGCACACTGTGTACATTAGCTTATGACTGGAACTACCTTCGTGTTTTTATCGGAGTCGTCAGAAACATCCAAAGACTAAGTCACACTCTTGTGCAAATAATTGCCTCAAAGGGACTTTCAATTCTGGATTTTGTGAAAGGAAACCTATTCGCCTCTCAAACAACAAGTTTTGAAATGAACCAGTTTTCCAATAAAGGACACAAAAGTAGGTACTTAAAAAGATGGACAGAGGATTTTGTATGATATATTGAAGGCCAATGGGAGGATGCATGCAATTACGTTAAACTGAGTTTTTTTTGTGGTTTAAACAACATGCTAAAGCGCAAGATTAGCGAAGACATTGTGCCCCTCAGTAGTCTAGCAAAACTGAGTTTGCATTCTGTTCCGCGCTCTATATAACGAGGATCTAACATATAAAAGTTAGCATCCCTATGTGAACTAGACTTAGGAAACCATGCAGTGGAGACCCAAAAATAGATTTGGCACTTAAAGAATGCAATTGATGAACGTGCACCCTTAAAGACCGGTTAAAACAATTTCGATCTGGAGGTAGTGATTTCAAGAATGGGTCTCAATATAGACGAAATGTCCTTTTTGCAAAAGTGGCATTTAAGGGGCATGTGTAACCTAAGCCACAAATGACACTTCTGACTACTGTGAATACAAGAAGTTTCGACAGGTATTGTTCATTGACATATAAGGTAAAATGCGTACTGTAAGATTCGGCAAATATCCAGAACCTGCGAAACACGTGAGTCGTTCACTGCTAGGAATGGAACAAAGCAATCCTCGCAACGAGTCTTAATGTGTCGCGAGGAATTTATTTCGGCCTGAAAAATGGCTAACGGTTGGCAGAACACTAAAGCATTAGATGAAGTTGAAAAGTCCTTAATCACTGTATAATAGTCAACGAACAGAAACATGCAATAATGTTTTTTAAAACATGTCAAGGAGACACATCCCAATAATATCAAACAATCAAAAATATGCCAAAGACGACCAATCCTGCTGCTCTATAAGACCTGACTTCCCATGCAACCTATCAACATTTAAAAAATAGCAGGGCAAGGTATTTATGTTTTGCAGCACCGCCCATATTCATCGGACCATGTATGAACAAACTTCGCCTTTTCTATCATTTGACATTTTTTCTCTCGAACAAAGCCTTCTGAGGTCCGACAGTTATAATTGATGCAGATGTGCAGCTTATAAAACCTAGAGTTGGAAAATTCTACAAAACTGAACACTATTCTTGGAAGTTCTCTAACAGGACACTACGCAAGCTGACAGGTCATTCTAAATTAAACAAAACGTACTGCCAAAAGTGGAACTCTTAAGGTTAATTGCAAAATCTGCTGTTTAATATCGGACAACATACTCGTAGAGGGCAACAAATATAACTGAAAATATGTCCAGTAGAAAGTCAATTTACTTTGCAGAACTCGTCGCCTCAGATAAGTAATTTCTGCTTCTGCCTAACAAAAACATCTGTCTGCCTGGTCCTGCCCCACTTTTTTAAACGGCACCGTGGCACAGTCTCAAATTTTACCTTTTATTGGAGTCTTGCTCTGAAAAAGCTGAAATTCCGCAGTTAACAGGCTGGCCTTTGCGCGTCTAGTGCCTATGGTCTAAAATTTATGCCAAAATTATAAGATTCTTATGAATAAAACAGCAATTTTTCGTCGAATCTGTGTTTCAATAAATAATTAATAATCCTTTCAAACAAAAACTATTTCCCTAGAGAGCTCACACCGACAACCCACACTCCTCAGATATTCCCCACAAAGTGCAAGTGTACTTTCCAAAGGTCGGGGTGGGTGCCAATAGTGCAGGCCCTTATCAAGAATTTTACGATTTGAGTATTGGTTGTTTAGGTTATTGAAACCCGCGAAATAGAAGAAAAACGGTTTAGGAAGTTGAAAATAAGTTGTCTGGTGGAAGATTGGAGGCTATCCAATCTGCCAAGTCAAGTGCAACTCATTAGGGAGTTTCACGCCCCAAACCCATCTCATCACTAGGATGGCGTAATTCATCCTATTTAAAAAGGATTATTCCAATTACGATCCTTTGCTGCCCAGTCAAATGATCGACAGATGTGAGCCAATTCCTTCTCTTTTGCAACCACGGCGACTTCCTGCAATTTTCACCTCCCAAAATCAGACACTAGACCAGGCTACTTGAAAATTCGAATACACAACACGTTACAATCAGCAGGCCGTGTGTGGATCTCTAGAATCGTTAGATCAACTTGGCTCCAAACAACGACATCAGACCTTAGATACCATGTAAACCAGAAGTGGTTCTTAGTAACTTCCGAACAACCATTGACCGGGAAGAACCACCAACGGGAGGTGCAAAATCATTTAGTGTATGCACATTTTCTCACCACATCATCAAAAATAGGGTCTGGAAGACAACTCGTGGTTTGAAAGTCCCACCGCTACACCAAAACAGAATCAATCGGAGGTGTGACAATTATGCTGCAGAACACTGTTTCGTGACCCTATAAAGCTTCTTGATAAACTCAACTACAGACTGCTTGTGGCAGAGTTCCATTGCTTTAGATAAGCAGAAAATAATTTTTTAAAAACTATTTCATTTGAAATGTCGGCCCTTGGAGGTGTTTCAAATAGTTGCGGTATGTCGTGTGCTTGGAGTAATTTCTGGCTAGTCCTGTTGCCTGGTTGCTGAAATTAACATATTAAGCCAAAAAGGGGGCATTTTTTTATCCTGGAGGAATTATTTGCAATAACGGGGTAGATAGGCCATTGGGACGATCAGTTATTATACTTTATTAGCATTCCTAATTACGATCTTGAAACGGTCGGGAAAATGAATAATTCATGGACATGGAACTCAACAATTTTTATAAGAATCGTACATACAGAGACATGCCTTCTGACTGATAAAAAACAGGAACGAGGGACCCCTTCAGACTTGAGCAGGTCTTCACAGCTTCATTTAAACATTTTTCGCATTTCGGTGTTCTGTTTACCTTTCTGTGTGATACGGATGTCCCGATGCCAGTTCCGTAATGCATAGTTTAAATCATAGGCTCATCTCGTAATCTGCCAAACCCAGAACGCTAAAACACGTCTGGAAAGAGACAAGGCAGCCGTCGAAGTAAACGATTTTAGCTCTGTTTTCCTTTCTCAGCCTAAAAGCAGCCTCCAAAACCCTGTATTAACATACGATAAAAGTGGGAGGATGGAATGGACGCAACAGACCAATGATCTCCGGCATAGGTTTACTGGGACCCCAAGTGTTGTCCTTTTAAAAACAGTTTGGATGTCACCTTGAGACAAGCCTATCCTAGACGCTCGCATATGGTGGAGGTGCCAGCTACACTGTGTATCGTACGGACCATGCATATTGGTGCCTTCTATTCTTAAAAGAGAATATGCTTTATCTATCGAGAATGCACCTTGTTTAATTTTTTCCCTCACTTGCCTTATGGAATGGGTCTCTTAAAGCATCTTTGGCGTTGTCATCTGCTTAGAACACAGGGGAGAAATAAAAATAAACTCAAACAGTTCGACTGTTTCTTGACTTCATTGGGTTTACGTGATTGGGCAAGAGACCTATATCCAAAAACAAAATCCCAAACAAGATTTACGTTAACCAATACTTAAAAGACGGTTACGTACTTCTGAACTTGTAGGTAATGTGGGAATTATAAAGTAAATAAAGTTTTCAAGTAAGAGAGTCTCAAGAAACCAAACTATAACTGAGCTAGGCACCCCTGCCAGCACCAGCCCCGCCTAGCCCCGCCTGGCCCCCTCAATAATGGCGGGGCTAGAGGGGGCTATGAGGGGGCTAGGCGGGGCTGTGGAGGGGGCTGTGGCGGGGCATGCAACGCGATAGCCCCGCCTAGCCCCGCCAGCGAAAAAAAATGCGCAGGGGACGCCACATCCCAGCCCACTTTTGGCACCACTTTAAAATATCGTCCACATTGTCAAATATACGAATTAATAACACACACAGTTTGTAAACCGGTGGACAAATAAGAGTTTAAGCAATGAGGGAATTAAACAAAACCTCAATATATTGTGCTCATCCGCAGCTACATTCAGTGGGCGTAAACGGATGCTTTCTCCATGGTTTATAAGCCAATTTTGATAAATTAGCTCGTTTAAATTCCAAAGAAGGTACAATAAGTGGTGCTTTTGGAACATATCTTTCGATGCAAATACGCTTCAAAAGGCTTCAATCCAGAGGGGGCTCTAGCCCCGCCCAGCCCCCTCCAGCCCCGCCTATGAAGGAGCCATGTGCTGGCAGGCGGGGCTCTGGCCCCACCCAGCCCCTTCCAGCCCCGCCTATGAAGGGGCAATGTGCTGGCAGGGACTCGAATCCTTTAACCGATTTCACCTCAAAACGACCATTTTTCATATTTTTATATAAAAACATAAATTCCTTAATTTATATGGCTTAATAAGTGGTCCGTTACATTGTTGGCGTTTTGGTGTTCTGAAAATCATGAATTTGTTTCTGTATAGGAGCTATTTGGTTATGGTGCGCCCGAGTAGAGTTACGGTCGTTGTCTAAACAATAAAAGCACTAACCGGGTTAATCCCGTGGCATTGAAGAAACGTATGAAGATACAACTCACCTTTAACATTCCTTCAAAAAGCTTTCGACCGTACCCCTTCCTTCGATAAGGCCCTGACACATAAAAATCCAAAACGCAAGTTGGTTCGACTTCGTTACAATCCCCAAAGTTATCGAAGAGAAACAAACTTTTCTTTCCAACTCTTATAAATCCCAAGGGCAGTCCATCACTTGGAGTATTGCATAAACTCGAAGACCTTACTTTTTGGAGTCTCGCAAAATATATAAGTGATGGTCGCTTCTTTGAAATTTATCGTACGTGGTTACGACTTGGGGTAGACCTTGGGCCTTCAACGGTTACTGAAACACCGAACTTAACTAGTGCGGATGCTTGTCCGAGCTTGTCAATTATTTCGCGTAAAATTATCCGCTGTCTCTCTTGTCGACTGATAAAGTAAATGCTTGAAACGGACTTACACGTTAGGCCTTTTTTCACGATTCAAAAGGATGTGGCATGAAGTCAGCATAGTTATTTCAGCAGGGAAAATTTCTGTAATTATATTGTTTTCGTCATTCTCAGTGTTACGAAAATCCATACTCGAGGATAGCGGCGAATTTAAAAGCAGTGTGTGCAAAAACTCGAATCTCGAGACTCAAGGTTACCTCAGTAATTAACCCTTGAACAGTCAGGCTATTCGGGTGCTCCAATATTTAATTGTATTTACTGCAGAATATCTTCGTGGGCCTCCGAGGTTTTTAGGGACAATTCAGATTCCAAACGATCTCAACCTGCAGTTTGTATTACTCCTTTGGGCATACTTCTCGTTAATTCAACGTCAGGACCGTGTCTTTTCTTTTAAAAACAACATTCACCATCAAAAGTGAATCAGTTAGTTTACAGTACTGCGACCTCCCATGATAACCTGTGACTCGTGAGCACGGAATTCTATTCAGAAGGGAATTTCCGTTATCGATTTCAGTAGGTGAATGCCTACACTAATGTTTTTATGTGTGGGCCGAACCCATCAAACGGGCCACGCCGTATATGCGCTGGACTAACGAGGTGGCTAGATCGGGGCTTGGTGGGCGTTATTGTTAATGCACGCTCATAGAAAATGTCAAAGTTTGGGGTGTGACATGACGCCCGGGTGCAAGCGCACGCCGTGACGGAAGAGATTTGAACTGCCCCCTTTTCGTTGTGTTAAATCTTGGCCCGCTGTACGTCTTAGACCAGGAGATGTGTTGGTACGCCTAGTTGCGGGTTTTCACTGCACTAGCCACATGCGCCCCTCCCGCCTCTGGTCTTTTTTACTCTGCCGTGTCAACGGGCGCAGGCGTGGGGAAGAGGAGAGGGTGAGGAAAATGCAACTTAATTTCAAACATAAGTGAAGCTTTGCATTTACTTGGATATTCTTGAGCAATTAACCCCCTGTTTGTTTACATAAGTCGTTTCTAAAGTCGCCATTCACTACGGAGTATAATTTTTCCCAGTTTTGTTTGACAGTCTGGCAAAACTGTCGTAGTTTGTAATAAAAACCTTTGCAGAAACTCCGTTCCAGACTATCTCTTTCTAGTTTTCGTAGTAAAATTACTGTAGTACTTGCTATTAAGTGCGCTTTTCTGTACGTTAGCAACGTTTTAATCCTTCTTCTATAACGAAAAACTTTTCTTGTCTGTAATGCTCCGCAGAGCACGTGTTAAAAGACGAGAGCTTGCGGCCTCCCAACCGTCTCTGAGTGCTAGAATCTTGATCGAAGACATAGCAGGTGCCAGCATATGTTCTTCGCCTTCAGCAGATATGATTAACTCACAAATCCCTTGAGTACATTTAGAACTTCTTGACCCTTTAATCATCCAAAAATACGCCTTTGGTAGTCGTAACAGGCCATCAGCCGACGAAAGACTCGATCAGTTGATATATGGCGACATAAGCAGCACTTCTGAAAAAGTAATTGAACAAGCTTTTAAACTTATTAGGGTAATCAGTGCGGAAACTGAGGAAAGAATTAAAGGCAAGCATAATTTCGCACTCATCTGCTATGGAGGGAGCGCATTTGTTCCCACAAAGTTGTGGCTTGAGTTTCAGTGTGGCACAAGCTAAACGACTGCGCTCGCTTAGGTGTAATTCACCGATACAAGTTACCCGTTTCTCCTTGATAGAGGTCGATTTATCTTGTCGAGGAGGGAGATAACTAGAGAATTCTGCCGCAAATGGCGCTAGTCCGTTTCGCCAGACCTCACACCCCTACAGCGAAGACTGAATAAATTAAAATCGGCAAAAACCAACAGCAAGATAATGACACGTACTGTCAGTGTGAATAAGTGCTCTACAACACTATCTACGGCCTCTGCATGTCACGTCATAGTCAATTCCGTAGGAAATTCGACTACTTTTAATGCTGAGATCTTTAAACACAGGATTACGCCTGGTATAAACACACCTCTACCGACTCCCCCAGCAACCCCTAATAAGCCTATGCATGTGCCTAAGTCAAAGGCAAATCCACCTGCTGTCTCGGCCACTCGGACTCCCGATAAATCCAGCAAAATTATAAAATCTGTTCCACCACACTTGGCTTTGCAGATCCTCAAACACCCCGACTCAAAACGCAGCGTATTCGCAACTGCCCCCCAGCCCTCATATTGAGGCAGTTAGGCCGAATATGCCGATTTTCCTGCCGTTTAATAGAACTCTTACTCCAATTGAAACGATGAGTCCCCCACCTGCTAACTTGTTTCCTCCACGGTCGTTTTACCAATGTATTCCTCATGCTTCTGTCCATACTGGATCAGTTAAGTCATCCGATCCTCAGTTTCGTTCCGGCGGGACTGTGTTGCAGTATCTGGCCCGCGGATTTCCAGTCGAAAATGAGTTAGCTAACAATGCTAACCAGTTAACCTGCCCGTCATTTCATCCGCCAAGTCCTATCCTTTTTTATCCACGTCAGAATCTATTGATGCCACGAAATTTTTTGCAGAACCGGATGGATACATCCGGACCGTTTGCTCCGTGAGCAGCCAAGCACTGGACGACGTAGCCCACCTCCCTCAGAAACAAACAGCCTTTCCCTCAAAATTTTTGTTTTAAATGCCAGATCCTTGCTTAATAAGATGCCCTTGCTTCAGATTCTGATGTTCGTCCATTGTCCGGATATTGTTTTAGTAACTGAGACGTGGGCATCAGCCTCCGTAGCTGACTCCGAACTCTCTCTTCTAGGCTACAATTGCATTCGAAATGATCGCCAAGATAGCCGTGGTGGGGGCAGCTGCGTCTACGTTAAGCAAACACTTACATTTTTTGGCTCTTGACCTCCCGCATTTTTCCGCGGTAGAAGGCAGCTGCTGGCTCAAAGTTGCACTAAAAATAAGTTCTCCTTACTCATTGGCTGTGTCTATTGCCCTTCCAACGCCAACGATAATTTTTATCATTTACTCTCACAGGCATTTCATGCTGCGGCCGACTTAAGCTTCAAGTATCAATTGGTTGCGGGCGACTTTAATCTCCCCGAAGTCAGCTGGTCACCACCTTCAGGCCCAAGAAAGTTTGAAGACATTATGGAGGCTGTAGATGTTGGGATGTGGAATCAGGTTGTCGATTTTCCCACCCCAGGATCAAGTATACCTAAACTGATGTTCTGTAGTGGCTGCATAACTTCGTCTTTGTCATCTTTTGGCCCACTCCGACTCAGCCCATGGCATAATTGGCTCAAAGTTGGAATTCGAGGCTGACAAAACGTTGTCCCCAAAGTATGACTTCTTCCGTGATTTCCGATCAACTCGCTCAACCGAATTATTAACACACCTTTATTCCCACGACTGGACTGATTTCTTCCTTAGTTCGGATGTAAATGTTTGCACTGCAAATCTGTACGAAATTTTGGATCCACATATTTCTCGTTGTGTCCCCCGTAAGAAAATTATTAATGTTGGGGATGAGCTTTTCCTACCCTTACCCTTTCGTCTCGGATTGCGCAGACTATATCGTGGATTCCAACTTCAGAAAGAGGTTTCTGTCGTGCCCTTGATTTGTGATATTTTTGAACGGGCTAAGAGATTGTCTACATAATAACAGCTAGCCGAGGAGATCCAGTTCACCAAAAACCATTCGTTTAGTGTCCCGAAACTTTTCTCTAGAAAAATACGAACTCATAGAAAGACGCAGCATCCCAACCTCCTAGACGCTCTCGGAAATCCCATAGTTAATGCCCATTTAACCGCTGATAGCTTCAATGATTTCCTGTCCGAAACGTTCATTGAAGACTCGACCACTCCGTTTCCGACAATCCAGGCATTAACCGGGACAGTTCTAGAAACTAACTTTCACTCTGTGGGATGTGACTGTTACGATTCGGCGTCTTCGTCAGTCTTATGGTCCAGGCCCTGACGGTGTCCCTGTAAGCATTTTAAAAGCCGATGCAAATACGATCTTCCTATCCATCTTGTGCAAGATATTAAATCTTGCACTTGAAATTGAAACTTATCCTACCTTGTGGAAGGAATCAAACATTTGGCCAATTCCAAAGCATGGCAAATCTACGTCATTTGTTGACTTTCGGCCAATAAACACACTCCCCGCAGTTTCGAAGATCTTAGAGACATTGATCAAAGATAAGATGATGCGTCACTTAACAGAGAATAACCTACTGATTGTTGCTCAGCATGGATTGCTCAAAGCTCGGTCTTGTGACACCTGTCAACTCTCTTTCTTTGACTATGTTCTCCAATCTAGGGACCACGGTTTTGCTCTTTGCACAGTATATTTCGGTTTCCCTAACGCTTCTGACAGTGTTGACCATGGCCTTCTTCTCTTGAAACTGTCCTCTTTCGGAATTGGTGACAAATTTTTAAATTTTATAACCTCTTACCTGGGCACTCGTACAAAACGAGTTAAGATTTCCAATACCATCTCCAACCCCACACGTGTGAGGAGTGGCGTCATTCAGGGTAGTGTACTCGGCCCGCTTTTATTTTGCCTTTTTGTTAATGATGTACACGATTTATTCCAGAATCGTAAGCCTTTCATGTATGCCGATGATCTTAAAGTTGCATATCGATATAAGTCGACAGATCATGACATCGTGCTTGAGCTCCTAAAGAGCGATCTACAGGCTTTCGCCCAGTGGTGCCGCACATGACGCCTTTCTCTTTCTTGGCATAAGTGCTCAGTCATGGTGGTTGGCGACGACCACCAACCTCCACTAAATATTGAAGGTCACTCCATAAATTTGCCCAGGGTTATAAAGGATTTGGGCATATCATACTCCAAGAGTCTCAATCTCTCGGAGCACTGTGTCTTGATTGTCTCAAAAGCACGTAGAACGACCGGGTTTATCCTCCGAAACTTTAAAACTAGGGACATCAGAATGCGCCTTTTCAGCATGTACGTTAGACCTGGTCTGGAATACTGTTCGTTTTTATTTAGCCTTATGCGTGCTACTGAGCGGAAGAAAATAGAATCCGTTCAATACTTTTTTATCAAGAGAGTTTTAACCCCGGAACACCGACATTTGTCTTACCAAGAACGTTGCCGGCTTACGGGCCTTGATCGTTTATGGTTCCGTAGATTACAAAAGGGACTATTTTTGCTATTTAAACTCTTATATAATCACACATTTAACCCACTCACTTCTTTAAGACATCATATCCACCCACGAAGTAACAGTCACCGTGAGGTCTTCTTTTTTCTGCCTCTGGCACGTATTGTTAAATATCGTCGGTTCTATTCTGTACATGCAATTGCTATTTGGAATAAACTACCAATGAGTGTGAAAACTCTGCACAATTGTCCTTTATTTAAGAGAACTATTACTCGATTTTTGCATTCAGAAAAGCTTCCTCAAATTTTGGGTTCTGAATCCACTGATTGACTCTACTGTAGCGATGGCGCTTGCGGTCTCTGAACACTATAGCCGGTCTCACCAGCTTTTCCTCAACGCCTCTACATTGACGATCCCCAACTTCATGAAAGGAATTAACGTCCGATGATCTCCGATACCGTGCAACCCCTCCCTTCCTTCTTGACGGTCGGAAATCTACCGCCAGCAGTTTTTTTTCTCCTGAACCCTTCAAACCATAAAATTCATCATCAACTATATTTTTATTCTTCAGGAGTTTTTTTTCACTGCTGGTCGGATTTGTGTTTAATCGCTTCCCTTGACAATGCCTGTAAACTGGCATTTAATAAATTAAATTAAAAAATAGTAAACTGGATAATCCAGGCATATCGTCTCCAGGCAGGAAAAAATGCCCGTTACTTACAGCAAGAGGCTTAAGCGAGGTAGCTTCTGCGCCAGGTAATTTTTGTGTCACATCGTTTAAGACATCTTGCGTGGGAATCGGGTCTGCCTTTATCGGCGGCTTCGTTCTCGTTTTCCTGTTGTTACTGGCGTCCGCGGTTTTGGCAACTAAGTTGCTACTCGTGATTGGAGATGTCCCCGAGGGGATATTTTTTGACGTTTTTTTGCATTTTGCTCTTCGTTTTCGGAACTCTAACACTGGACACGTTCTGGTCGTCTAGGATCTGCTTAACAAGCGTCCTTAAATCAGCAAGCTCCTTTTCGAGTTGTTCTACTTTGATTTGGATACCTGCGCACCCAATACAAGGCTCATCTTCGTACCTCACACTTTTTGCGGTAATTACGCTTTTCGCACGCTCTGCTGGTCGTTGGCTGGAAGCGCAGGTAGAGCGAGCACAGGTTTTGAGTGCGAAGGAAATCTCACTGGACTTGTCTTCCAAAGAGGTGCCGTCGCTGGCCGTACTATTACAGTCAGCTTGCTGAGATTCCATAAACTTCGACATGATATAATAGGTATAATTTCGCTTTCGATGTTATAACAAATACGTCGGCTTGTATATAACGAGTTAAAGTGAGTATTCAAGACTCAATAAGCGAAAAAATACTTAAAATCCGATAAATTTTTTTGAATTTAATCAGAACCGACTTAGTCCTTCGCAGATCTCGTAGGATTTGAATAACTGCAGACCTTGAACGATTTTGAACGGTTGGTTTTCTAGGCTGTATAGCCACGATTCGGTTGCGTAGTCAGATGCATAGTCAGTTGGACCGTGCCAATAAACAAATTGCACTTAATCCAGGTTCCTGGCGAATTTCAGTGCGTGAAAAAATATTCCAAAATGCACAAAGCAGTTCTGTACGCACGGTTCCAATATCAATGTCAGAGCCGGTAACTGTGAACTGGTAACCAAGTCGATATAGTCCCATTTAGAGCGCTGAATAATTCCGTTGTGCTCAGTCGGGTGGGTTGGGATGAAAAAAGGATTTCTGAGGGCACTTTGATTGAGTGATGGACTAAATGGAGGTAATTGTGTGATTCTTGGAGGATATGGTGATGCGTATGGCGAGATTTGAGTGCATGGGTTAGTGAGTATGGATTGAGTGTACATATAGGGAGGTGGGTTAACTAGGTGGTAAGTGTACTTAAATGAAGTTTCAGTTGGGGAGTTGCAAAAGCCGAAGGAATTTGTGGGGTTGTCATAAGGTGGTAAGAAGTTTGGAATGCTAGTGTGATTTGGCTTATTCCTGTGCCATGCCGTTGGATTTTGCGGAGTCGAGGTACAGTTATAGAAGTTTATTTGTTTCTGGTTAGAGTTTGGAGACCTCATATTTGTTATATCCATATATTTAGGGCGTTTTGGTTGTGGCGGTGTGCTTAGTAATGTCTTCTGGTTTGTGTGCATTGTTTATCAGTCGATTATTTTGGGGGCGTAGCAAGACTTATACTGCTTTATAGTGGTGTCACATGACTGGGGCCGTGATCGGCGTCATCGTTCTATTCTAGTTAAACGTTGTTTTGTTGTGCCTCCCTTCTTTCTTTCTGTCCAGCATTCCTAAATGCTTTTGCATTTACACGTTTTCTTGTCCTGAGAACTAGAGTTAGAAGTATTTGCTGAAGATATATCTACGGGGGCTGTTGATTTATTATTTTGCTTATGCTGGTCTGTGCTTGTCTTTTTATTAGTGCCAGAAGTAGAGGTAGTATCTAGAGGTTCAGTTGTGGGACCGGAGAACTGATTAATTAATAAATTAATAAATAATTGTTATTAAAGACCCGTCGGGGTCCCATCAAAGAAAGTAAAAATAAATTTACATGCGAATTTTAGACGAGGTAGGCAAAATCTGTACAAAGTGCAATACACAGTTTTTGAGATTAGAAGTCCGTTAAGAAAAATGATAAACGAGGGGTGAAAAAAACTCCATTTGAAAATTTAAAAATGATTGGATTAATTTTACAAGAGAAAAAAACCCCTCGAAAAAATAGAATCAGAAAAATGCGGACAGGCCTGGCCTGCATGTGGCGGTATAGAATGGATTATAGTCGAACATCAACACGGCCGGAATAAATGTTAGCTGTATATGGCATTGTATAACGGATTTCATAAAGGGTAAGTGGGCGGGTCGGTCAGGACTGGCCTGTATGTGACCTTGAATAAGGCAAATAAGTGGCGAAATTGAAAACCAGTCTCGAGGCCATAGGAGCCCAGATGCGGTCGGTTACATTCATCCGAGTCCACCCGAGGATGGGGCAAGGGAGATGCGACCAGACTACCAGTATATGGCGAATACAGAAGGCTTCTTCAAGAGCGTCGATGGAGCGCATTCTGTAAGGGCACAATGAAAACCAGTCTCGAGGCGATAGGAACCCAGATGCGGTGGGTTACATTCATCCGATTCCATCCGAGGATGGGGAAAGGGAGATGCGACCAAACTACTAGTATATGGCGAATACAGAAGGTTTCGCCATGAGCATCGATGGAGCGCATTTTGTGAGGGCATGATGTATGAACTGAAAAATTGGAAAAATTAACATTTCTGGTGAGGGATCTTAGGAAGCGAGACCTTTCACAAAGTATGTAAACGTGAACAGATACGGAAATTTAATGGCTGCATAGTAAATTCCCGGTGGCCCTTTCTCAATAGCACTGAAATAGTTTTTACTACTATTGAACTGAAATAGTTATCTGGGAAAGATGAGGAAAATAAAAGTTTAATCGAGTCAGTATTCAGATAAAGACGTAGCCTTCTCTTAATTGTGTGTAGATTTTCTGAAGATATCATATTTATTGGAAGGTTATTCCAGAGGAAAGTATATCTGGAAGCGAAAAAAAGGGATCGCTTAGAGGTGGAGGACGCTGGAGGAGGTATAATCAAGGACGAGTTGCGTAGATTGTATGGGCGACTACTAGAGGTGAGTGCTAAAATCCGAGGGAAAATTAAACTATGATTAATGCGAAAGAGGAGACAGAAGCCCGCTTCTAGTATTCGAACCCATAAAAATCTTAGGTTAATTAGCTGGCATCTACGTGAGTAGGAGATATTAGGATGTTCCTTATCTAAAAGTTTTTTTTTAGAAAAAACGTCTTTGTAGCCAGTGTCTGTTTCCCGAAGTTTGCGTCTTTGCTTCGGTATCAAATCTGGACCTATAAATGAGTTTCGGTTCCGCAGATTTCTGTTTAACTCGGGGTTTTGTAGGACATGCTCAGCTTCGGTCTGTAAGTAGAAGGTTAATAAGACGGGTTTATTTTTGATTCTAGAGCGAAGTGTTTTGGTGGTAACTACTCGGATGTTTGGACCACACGTACGTATAAGTTTTTGAATAGGTGGTGTTGGTTTGACCGTGTGGGGTATATTGCGGATAATGGAAATGAGTCTGCGTTTTGATCTATCCGCAATTCTTGATGAAACCAAATGTGTAATTGATTCTATTTATGGTAAACTAGTTAAGCTGTTTTTGAATGTATTTTAGTCTGTTAGGGAGTCGAGAATCGTAAAAATGTGCTCATGTTTCTCGCCAAACTTCTGCAAACGCAAAATGGCCGAAAGACCTACTTTGCCAACAGCAAGCTTAACATCGGTCATTGTTAATTGGAGAGAGCGTAAAGGGATCAATATGTTATTTTTGACAGCTAATAAAAATCGGTTGAAAATGAACGCAGAACTATGTTTAATATTTTAATTATAAACAAATTTAAACTTATCTCGGATCGGAAGATTTCGAAGGGTTGTGCACAAACGGGCTGACAGTTGCCGGAGTTTATCTTGCCCAATTGAGATTTTCGTATACTAATGCCCAAAGTCTCGTTTCGAAGGTCGACGAAGTGAAAGCGCTAGTTTCAGAAAGAATCCACAACGTCATCGCCATAACGGAAACTTGGTTTAATACCGAAGTCGTGGATGCTGAGATCTTGATACCGGGTTACCAGCTCTTTCGTAGAGACCGTCAAAATAGGCAGGGCGGTGGGGTAGTAGTATATGTAAAGGAATTTCGGCAGTTGAATGAGCCCACACCCTTTCCCTTGAATATGAATCCGTCTGGATAAATATAAAGAAGAGTAATGCATAAAACCTAGATTTCCTGGCGATTTGCAGACCACCAAACCTTCCGCGTGTAGCTGATGAGGCGCTCCTTCATTAAGTCAAGGACGTAGTTAGCCACCACGAGGTACTTATTGCTGTGAATTCCAACGCAGCTGCAATAGCGTGAGAAACTATGGTTGTCAACGGTGGGCCAACTTCCTTCAGCAATAAGCTAATGGACCTTACATCCGATTTCCCTCTGGCGTAATACGTAAAGGCACCAACAACAGAGAGCGAATTGTCTAGACTTAGTTTTCACTAAAGACTTCACTGGTATCGACGAAGTGTATTCCAATGCATCTCTCGGAAAAAGTGACCATACTGCGCTACTATGGTATGACTCACTCTTATCTCAACGCCAGAAGAGAACAGAAGACCACCATAATGGATGGAAGGCAGATTTGAACGCGATAAAGAACGGATTGATGTCCGTGAATTTGGGGAGATCCGGAGGACGACTGGAGATATTTTAATACAATTTCACTCGATCTGATTCGGCGCCGTTGTCCACCTAAGCTACAAAAAATAACCAGTGGCTCTGTTGGTTAACTAGGGGCCTAAATAGGCAGTTACGGACGAAAAGTAAAGAATGGAAAATATTTAGGGAAACTGCGTCACCAGCGCATTTCGAAGAATTTTGCCGTCAGCGAAATGCAGTCAAAAAATGTATCCGTCCGGCACGGAAGGAGCATGAATCCCAAATTATCCGACAGGCTGTACAGAAGACCAAGATCTTATTTCACTAGCTTAACAGCAGACCAAAAAACAATGTTCCGGTCGCAGTAACGAAGGATAATAATGGAGTTGAAATCATTGAGAACAGCGAGAAAGCTGAACACTTAGGATAATATTTTGCCCCGGTTTTTACTAGGGAAACAGAGTTTCGTAGTCGCAGTGCAAGCAGTGTTGTTGAGACCGCTGGTCGCGTGCTCGACTCCATAACCTTCCCGACAGCTGTCGTGGAAAGGGAGCTCAAAAATCCTCGGGTCCAGACAATATACCGGCCAAATTCTTGAAAGCATTAGCGAACGAACTCTCCAAACCACTGGCACACATCGTCAGTCGAACAAGGGAGGTTGTCATCGGAATGGAAGACAGCAAAAATCTTTCCGATGTACAGGGGCGAGGCTCGCACTCATGCTAACAATTATCGGTCTGTTAGTCTCACCTACATATGCTGTAAAATAATGGAGGTCATAGTTAAGAAAGCAACAATTAAGTTGTCCTGTCGGATCCCGGAGAAGAGTCACTTATTATCTGACCTGCAGCACGGCTTCCGACAGAACTGTTCGTGCCTTTCCAGTTTATTGCTCTCGACGGAGCAGTTGACTCGAGCTCTGGACGAGGATGGCATGGTCGATGCCATCTACACAGACTTCAAGAAGCCATTCGACAGCGTCCCACACAAACGCCTAATCTACAAAATTTCTGAAATTGGGATAAGAAGAAGGTTGCTGACATGGAAACCAGATTTTCTTACAGGGGGATCACAAACCGTGTGCGTTGAGGCCTCTAGGTCAACTCCTACCCCCGTTCTAATTGGTGTACCCCAGGGCTCCGTCTTAGGGCCGTTGCTATTCCTGGTTTACATTAAAGATTGTGTCGACGACCTAAGATGCAGTGCCATCATATCTGCTGACGATGTTATGTTTTGGATAGCCATAAGATCTGACGCAGACAGGTACGCGCTTAAAGACAGTCTCAACCGCATGAACAGTTCGTTAGTTCGTTGGCTCCTTAATACTTATGTGGACAAATGTGTGCTCTTGAGACTCCGCACCAAGAAGATGAGTAAGGAGGACAATTCCTTTCAATAAGTTCTTGGTGGTAAGTCCCCTTCAAATGTTGTGGAACAGAAGGACCTCAACGTCCTAATGACCTCCTCACTGAAACCATCACCACAGTGTCAAAGGGCAGCCAAAAGTGAGATAAGGGTGTTATTCGCGTCGAGGCGAGGATTTATGCAGATCGATACAGAGCTGTTCGGATAAACCTATGGGACATTCGTCCGGTCTCACTTAGAGTATACAGTCAGGCCTGACGACCCTGGTTGAAGAAAGATTATCAACGACTGGATAGAGTCCAGGCGATGGCTACGCAGATGGTAAAGAATGTTAATCATCTGCCTTAGGAAACCAGGCTGACCGAACTTAATCTGTTTCCTTTAACTTACAGGCAACTGCGCGGCGATCTCATTGAAACCTACGGAGTTGTTTGAGGCCGTGATTGCGTCCTAGATTTTGATGAATTATTCGAATTGGTCGAGACTGACCGTCTGCATGGTCATCCTTTAAACTGCAGAGGAAACTGGCACATTCGGACGTCCGACGGAACGGCTTCTCTCACAGGGTCACTGGGCATGAAACGGACTCCATGATGCGGTAGTTCATTCCGAATCTACCGAATCCTTTAAGTGTAGATTAGATGCTCATTTACTGAGAAATAACTGTACATATAATCATGATTGTTTTAGCGAAGGCAGTCTGCTCCTGGCTCACAGTTACGGCTAGATTTTGATATTCCGCATTTGCTGACGTAATTATCAATTCTATTTCAACCTATCAACAGGACTAGGGAGCTCATGGGCGGAAGCCTTACTCCCTTAATAAAGTAACTTATATCATGGAATCGGAAATTTTGGCTGGAAGTCTCGTTTCAGTTATGGCAACGGTATCGAGGTTTGTTTCTGAAACCAGCGGCTCGAGTTTATAGAGTTACGAAATGGGGAATGACGTACTAGTAAATAAGAACGCCATTTTTGCCTGACCAACCCCGTTATGCAAACATTTACCCATTTCTTGCTATTCAGTGCAAATCGTGCGAAGGTGATTCAAATGAGTTAGTCGATCTGATGCTTGCTGTTTTACGTAAACAGGTTGCTGTTCGTTCGCTTTCTGTTAAAAATATATTGTCTTTGTCCCAGTTCTTGTCTTATAATTTGCCACACTTCTTTCCGGATGTTCTCTTATCCGTTAGTCAGAGTGATCGTGTTGCTATGCGATTTCCCTGATGCTGGCCATTCCTCTGCTGCATACGACCCCCGCGCTCCACGTCTAAGTGTTTATTGAATGCTCCGCTTTTTAACACGACGCCGTTTCCGTGCCGACTCTAGCGCAATACAGCAGCAAATACAGGTGACCACGGATTTCTAAACAAGTCATGAACTTTAACTGGAGCTATGAACTTGGAGCACTTATTTAAACTGGAGGATTGTTCGTGTTTTGGCTGTATTTCAACAGGCCTCCTAGCGGTTGACATCCACCAAGTTGCCTAACACCATGAGCACCATCAAGCATATTGAAAATGACCAGAGCTTCAGGGAGATCGTAAAATCATCCGACTCTGGGAGCCTTATCGTCGTTGACTTTTACGCTACATGGTGTGGCCCATGCAAAATAATTGCTCCCGTATTTGCAGATCTTAGTAGGAAGTATACCTCAGTAAAGTTTGTGAAGGTAGATGTCGACAAATGTGAGGTAATGGTTATTTTTGTTCTTATGTTGCTTAATTATATTGTTACTTTTGCCCTTTCTTTTGTGTGTGGTCCTAAACTTTAACACGAACGTCTGGGTTTATTGTCATCAGCTTCGACGAGACGGTCCTATGCATGTGACCACATACGGTCGTGTCCGTCAAGTGTCTTAACTGTGAAATATGAGAGGACGCCCAATCATATTGCCAAATAATACTCCCCACAGAAGCGGATTGATTTAGTCGTCCACGTCCGTGCTCCTGGCCTCGGTGTCAACGACATCTCTGGCTCGGAGTGGCAACTAAGTATGAACCAGCTCCACATCGGAAGTGGCTTATCAGCATGTAGACTTCACTAATTACAGAAGACCTGCGAGCTACGAGCGTTGGCCAACTGGCCCTTCCCCGACATTGCACAGATTTTATCAGTTTTTAGTGTCTTTGCACACGCTCGGTCGATAGTTGACTGGGTTCGGTCTCTAAAGTAGACGCGTGATTCGGGCGCATTTGCCAACCTCGGTCCTCAAACAAGTTGTCGGAGTGACGTTTTCTGCGGAATATTGTCCAGTGTACTCGAGAAATTCAGACAGACAAATGGCGCTCTTGTTCGAGGCATTGAGACGGACCCATAAACATCTGGAGAGCAGATGGAGAAAAATTCCGCAGTAAAATTAGCGTACACTGCCGTTTTTCATATCTTTCGAGGCCGGCTTAGGTAAAAATGGTTTTGCTCGGATCTGGCAACTTATCCATGTCTGCCGAAATGAAAAGGCTTAGACATTTCTGCATATTCGGTTCACGTGTAAAGTTCAGAGGAAAGCATGGGCCATGCACCCCTGCCCAAACGTTTTGGTGGTGTCTCGTACACGGCAGATGTTGAATAACTTCCTACCAGTCTGGCTGTTTATTTCGATACCTGGTTGTCCTCGGTGAGTGACAAGCAGCATTAGGGCTGAGGTGGGTTGGGATGAAGACGCAGCCCTGCATCACTCAGCATTTAACTGCAAAGGCCTCCGACGCTGATCGATTGCGAATGACTGGTCCCATCGTACGGCCACCAAACCGCCTGCACATCATCATCAGCCGCCAAGGACCCAAATTTTCTCACTACGTTCCTGACTGCGCTCCGGTTCACGGTGTCAAAGACCATTTTCTGCCACCTATTTTGTAGTTGCGGAGAGCGTGGCTTGCGCCCTCTTGGCCAATTAACTCGGACAATGAACTTGTCTGCCTGTAAAGACGCGAAGGAATTGTGCAGATTTCGTTGAACTTCTCATTCACATCGTCGTTACTTGTAACTGTATGGCCGTAGAGAGTCTAAGCACCATATAAAAGAGGCAAAACCCGACATCTGCTTCAGTTTAAACGCCTGCACTTGTTAGAGATGAAAAACGCATTGCCTAAGACTTCCAACACACGAAACTCGAAGAGGGGAAATGTCAGGCTGGGCCGCGGTCGTAGTGACCCCATCTCGTCCCACTATATCCGTCACCCGCCAAAAGGTTTTCCTTGATGCGAAGTGGTACACTACTCTTTGCGTGCCCCTTTGTCGCCACTTAGCATGATGTGCTCATAGTGATTCAGTTCACGCAGCGTGTTTCGGGTGTTTGATAAAATCTGTAACAATTAACTAGGGCTGCTGTTGTTTCCGACCACAAAGTCCTCACCGTAAAAATGACAATAGGCGCATGTTAGCATATGCTGATTCTCAGACACTTATCCTAGCTGGCATGTATCCGAACTCCCACGCTGCATTACCGCTTAGGCGCACATGTAAACTTCTTGTTGAGTACCATGCATTCCTAACAGCATGAGAGGCGGTCGACCTAGCCATTGTGATAGCTAACCGGACGGTTTCCAATCATATTTGCCTACAAGATGGTATCCAGGCTCCAATAATGTCAAATGATACAGACATCGCATCGCCCGTTCCCACCATTCGCTTACCCAGTCTTTCTTAGGTCAGTATTTGCTAAGAGGCGTCAATCCTCCTGAGTGCGGTATGACCGCGGTCAGATTATAAAAATGTCTGGCGAATCAATGTTTACTTAGGTGTCCATTTCGCAGATTCCAGATTAAACGACTAAGTATTGTTTCACCACAAGGTAACCGCGACTTACAAACCACAGTTGTGCCTGTTCCATTCGTACACCTACAGTTAGAAAAGTACGTAGGTGACTGTGGCCGCTCATATTAACGACATTCTTGGGCGCAAGCGTTGCGTGAGTGCGACTTTTAAATGTCGCCCAGTGTATGGAACAGAAACGGCGGCGATCGGAGTTCAGACCGCAAATGACACTTGGTTTACTGGCGCAGATGAAAGATGTGTTGTTTTAAGAACGCCTTCCTTGAGACTTCGCGGGCGCACCTAACCAACACTAAGTGCAAATTCAAAGACCGCATACCATTCATCACTATCCAGTTAACAGGTAGTGAGCGGCGCGCCCGAATAGTCAGGTACTCCAACTCCAGGAAAGTGTATCGTGGACAACACGATCACAGAGAACCGACCGGACACGATACCGAAATTAGAGCGAGTTTCGACTCCCAGCGACAAAAGAAGCATTGTTAAAGTCTTTGGCAGTTGCTGAAGGACAAATCGGCGATGCCCCGTTTTCGGGAGTGGAATGACCATCGTCCAGCTACTGTTGGTTTGAGATCACAACGTTTGAACTATTCTTGTTCGTGACACCGTGGACCCTGAAGTCGACTAAAGCAGCTTCGTTGCCACCCACTACGGGTACATGTTCAATTAGAGAATGATGTTAATGGTCAGGATTTTAGGGCTATTATCGCGATCTTTTTATAGTTTAGATTTTGGTCTCCCACAAGGTATTACTGTAGTTTTATCTTTCATTGCATCGATATGTCAAAGCATTCAGTGGCCATTGTTTGCATTGTTCTTGTCTGTCTGTATCTTATGGACCGGAGTTATTAGTGGCACGTATTTATGTAAATTTTGTCCAAAACTGGCCGGATCTAAATTGTGGGCTGCCAGACCGCGCAAGACCGCTTTCCGTTTCAGTCGGTTAGTGACATTCTCCTGAACAAAGTACAGTCAGTAAGCACGCCAGCCGTGAAGAACAAGAGCCCTGTGGTGCGCTCGTGGCCGGCGTTTGCCACTTTTCCGATTGGCCATCGCTAGCCTGGGTCCTGTCCAGGTGAAATAGCATCTCGGACGATTTTGCCTTCAGCACGACTCAGAACGTGACTGAACCATCGTGGTCGGCAAGTTAAAAAGATACAGCTGATGGCTTGCGTTTTTGATCGTAATCTTTCGTTTAAGGCGTGACCACACAGACAAGTTCGGAAAATGAGGTTTAAGCGCCACCCACCAAGTATTTCCAGGTGGTGTCTATCCCCTCTCTCCCCAGCTCGGGCTCCATGTTGCACATTGGTACAAGCCTCGTATACCCACAGCTTCATCTTCTGACAGATCTCACGTCGAGTCCAAACGCCTCGACAAAATCGAACATAGACGCGTGCACCTGGTTGATTTTTAGACCGATTTTCTCCTGTCTTTTCCGCTCCAGCGGAAACGTGAACATGGGCTAGTAGAAGGTAGGGATGCTGTCTCTGCTCCAGGATCTGATGAATAGGCAGTTACAAACCAACAGCGACAGCGTCACCATGACGCGGGAGGCTGAGATCTGACATGCCTATTGCTTTATAAGATGCCGAAAAGCTTGTCGACGGCACTGTGACATGGCGACTGCGCATCAGCATTAAACCAGCTTGCTTGCTATCTCAACTTTGTGGTTAGTTTATTGATCCAGAGCGCCAGCGAGGACAGCCTCGAACAAACGACCCGAGTGGCTGCTGGAAGCACCTTAAAAGCGTTCACGACGTAGTGGAAGTTGGCAAGATCAGGAATAATCGCGGTCGTGCCGAGTGCGAGTACACTGCATAGGCTCGACAGGGATAAAACTCCGCTGCGGTCCACATCGTGAACACGGTCATTTGGCGCAGGGGGTCTACCATTAACTTAGCGAATAATTCTGTCAAGTTGCCGAGTGTCGTGGACGTTTAAAACTAGACTCTCATCGTACACCACAATCTCTAAGGACCCCACCTCTCCGCAGTCTTCAGTTTATCGTCATAAATTTCGCTTTCGGGGCTTAAGGCCTCACATCTAGTGGAAAAGACACCTACCATTGCAGTTAGGTAGATGACAGTGTAAGTCTGCCAACCAGAAGGTTAATAATGGAGTTTTCGTACACGCGTTTTTCACCCGAGAACCAAATTTCGCCTTATGTAGCAAGGTTCTGCTAAACCTTGGAGTATATATGTGTGCATGTATTTCCTTCTGCGTACAGGAGACAGCCGCCCATTATCAGATAACCGCTATTCCAACCTTTATCTTCATCAAAGACGGAAAAACAGTGGACACTGTACGGACCTCCAACGCTACCGAGCTGCAAAATAAGCTGGAGCTGCATGCTGGCAAGGGGCTAACCGGTGACTCCGACGCATCTACCAGTGGTGCTTCGGCGTTCGCTCACGCCTCTGGCAGTGGCAAAAATAGTATTGCATCAGCAGCACCCACGCCAGGATACGTAAGTACATGTGCTCTCAGAGACTAATGCATGCATCGGCAC
>CACRXP010000137.1:303731-377938 GCA_902702965.1 Spirometra erinaceieuropaei | reverse complement strand
AAAGTGCAATTCATAGTTTCTGAACTTATAGGGCGTTAAGAAAAATGATGAGCGAGCGGTGAAAAAAGACCTCCACTTAAAAACTTAAACATGATTGGGTTGATTTTACAGGAGGAAAAAAACCCTCGCACATAATAACAAACATACAGGCAGGACTGGCCTGCATGTGGCGGTATATAAGGATTATAGTCGGACATCGTCAGGGCAGAAATAAATATCAGCCTTGAGGGTTCGTATGCGGGTCGGACAGGACTGTCCTGCATGTTGTATTGTATACAGAATTCAGAACGGTCATCGTCAGGGCAGAATTGATACGCCGGATGAGACTATTCGCGTCAAAGAGACCAGACCAGAGGAACCCAGACGCGATCGGCCATAGTCCGCTTCGAGCCCAGCCGAGGAATGGGGAAGGGAGGTAGGACTAAACTACCAGTAGACGGCTAATATTGGACAGTCGCTACAGACGATCTCCACCGTATGCCTTACCAGACGGTGAGCGCATGGACGGTGACTTGCGCGTGAATTAGTTTATACTGATCGGAGGCGGGATCTGGCACAGGTGACTGACAAAGCTAAATGGCTCCTCTGCGCGTGCCAAACACGGGCCACGTTTTCACACGAAGAAGGATGATGCGGCTTAGATTCCAACTGTTAGGGAACTTTAACAATTTGCAGAACAAGTTCTATAAGGATCCGCATCCCCAAATGGAAGATAGGTAGGGTAATTGTGGTCGGCCGGGAAGACGGGTTGCCCGTTAGCCTAGCTGCTGGCTACCCGGCGCGTCCACAGGTGGCGGATAGTGGGACGACCTTCAGTGAAGGTTAGCTGCGAAATAAGCAGACCCAGGTCTGACGAATAAGCAGTCGCGGACCAGCAGTGACACTCCTACAAGGGTGCGGTGGGCTGAAGTCTGGCACGCTGAGAGCCTTATAAAATGCCGCAAAACCCAATGACGGCATTGTGACATGGCGACCGTAAACCGCCATTAAATAAGTTTACTAGCCACCGCTGCCTTGCGGTTAGGTTTTTAAACTAAAGCGCTAGAGGAGAAAACCTCGAACAAACAATCCGAGCGGCTGTTGGGGACCCGCCCGTATTCGAAATTCCCAAGAAACCTCATGAAACATGTCCGATTACAGTCCATGAAACATTGTGGTCGGCGACATCAGTTCACGAGTCGACACTGACCACCCCGTCTGGGCAGGAGCTCTTAGTCGTAATGAATTGGGGAGTTCAAAGCAACTGCAGGTAACATGTACGGAACAGAGAGAAGACTTGCCCGACAGCCACCCCTCTATGCCCGACTTACTGCCGATTATTACACAGGCAACTAGGTGGTAGTCCAAATTATTGTGCATGGTATGGACGATACCAAGGAGACAAAATGAGACTACTATAGTCAGTTAGGGCGATTTAGATTTCGACTTCCATCGAAAAAATGAATTTTTTTTGCCTGCGTCCTGTGGTTTATTTATTTCCCCCTTTTGCTATTTTGGGCAAGGTAAAAACTTCAGTTTTTACCCTCCAGACTGTGGTCCGAAGACGATAAAAATCTTCATGAACCAGACAGCCACGCCGGACTTTGACACGTGCGAGACCGCTGAGGGCGTGCAGGAGCTAACGTATGTTTTTCTTGTCCGCGTCATAGGCGAGCCTATTTCCCCTCTGACACCGTACAGGCTGCTAAATCCTCTTTTTCTTTCAGTCTGACTCCTGAAAATCTAAAGTCGCACGCTCTGGTTCCCCTCAAGTATGTCAAATTTCAGAATGTGAATAGTCTTACCGTAAGTCCACTACTCGAAGCCCACTGATATTTTCACTTGGACTGCGTCTCATTTGCTTGTTATAATACCACAATAGTCTTGGACGGTCGGTGCTGAGCTAGGCAGATGCGTCGGCTAGCTTCCTTTTTATCGAATTTCGTGAGCATGCGGTGACCGTACGGCGTCTGTATCTCTCTCAATCAGCTCTGGGCGCGGCAACCTAGAAAGATGGTGCAGGGAGTGTGCCGCGTACTACGCAGGACGGACACAGTAAAATGCCGTGGTTCCCGCGTGTCGGAGCTGATACAAGATATAGGCGTCTTCGTTCTTATTGCTCCTCTTGAGGGTTAAATATTCAAAGTCTGCCTGAAGTGATGCATATGCCGAAGCCCACAAACCCAACTGATACCTCTCCATCAATCATAGATTACTTGTAGCATTTTTTAAAACTTCCTGATGTCGCACGATAGCTTCTCCCAGACCCTCCCGCCCCCTCGCAGTCTAATCACGTTATAATTTTCCATAACTGTCTCAAAATGGATTTACAGAACAAAAGTAGCCCGCGCGTAAGGTAAGGTGACCATGGCACCAGTCTTTCACTGGTCGTGCCGTGCTGACCAAGTCAGTCGAACAGCGCTCTAAGCAATATTACAAGTGAGCTAGTATCGAAGAAGACAAGAGAGACCGGAATGACCATTTCTGGCTTATTAGCCGTCATCAGCCAGTCATAAGCCTCAAGGCACAACGGAACGAGCATGTTCCGTAACCTGATCGGTGGACGCCCATGTCTTAAAAATTACATCTATCTGTCCGCCCAAGCTGACTCAAACTGGAAAATTGAACGGATTACAAGAAACTCAAAACATATTTCCACAATTCGCGCTCAACACATTCATGTGAAGCCAACAAACTGGTGCGTTGGAGGCGATATAAAATAGATCACTTATCAAAAGCCTCTCGGAGCCACACTTCGTTGCGACACTTGGTTGGGGCGCTTAATTTTGTCCTGCTACTTAAATCGAACAGGTAGGTTGGAAAGTCGCAATTTTATTGACAATAAAGGTTATCGGCCGGGGTCAGGGTTGGGGCTAAGTCGGACTCGATAGATGCGTTGCTTTCCCTACGTGCTTTAGTGTGCTCTCCTCCACAGTGTCAGTAAAAACTTATCAGCCTATGACTGTGCGCAACTTTACTGCCCTTCAACTCACTTTCAGTCGGGCCGCGGCCACCCCAGGAGCACCGCCAATGGCTTGATACCTTTATGTTGTCGATCAGACACTTTTGGCTGCCTTTTAATGTTAACCAGGCCATCTGGGACATGCGTTACCGCAGTCACAACTCTGAGAAGCCTGCCCAATCAGCCAATACGCCACATTTAATCCCCTACCCTCCAGGCTCAGTCTTGCCAAAATGGAAGTCAACCCTTGTGTACAACACTTTCTTTTACCACAATCAAATGATCTACCTTCCACGGCATCCTCGAAGTTGGGGCTGGGAAAGTTGCTAACCAGTAGGCTATTTAATTGCCTAGACAGTGAACATCTTCAGCGCCGTCTATGACATGACCAGCGACTATCCTAGCAGTGTGCTGTTTACGTAGCCCGATTTCTTCTTGAATTCCTCTTTTTCCCTCATTTTGCAGCTTTTTGTGAAAGACAACCAAACCGGAGCTGAACACACAAAGATCACTAATTTGTCCCTGTACGGCAATCCGGTGAACACAACAAACATGAGTGATTTCAAGAGGGTACGTGCATTTTGTTCTTGCACGTAACAGCGGCCCCAGTAGACGTAAGACGTTTTTAGGTGTTCTTCAAACTTGCAGACCTATTTTCTGAAATGTTAGGCCGTAAATCTGAAATGCGTTTTCAAAGTCAAAGGAGTTGCAATGTTGACTGTCATGCAGCATAAATCCAGAATATTTCAGTCACGTTAATATGCCGGCTTTTGAATAAACTTATTTCCGGCCGCCTGCGAAGACCATATTCGGTGACAAATGACTACTTTAGTGGCATGAATTTCTGCCACTGATTTCCGTATCCTTACAAATTCAAGTATATGTTATAGAAGATGTGCACAAAATACTCTTTCTTATGGCCAGTTGGTAATAAGGTAGTATTATGCTTTGAAAAGGGTATCTTTCAACCTTAGAAGACTTTGATTCCCGACCAACTTTTGATCCGACCAGCAGTTTAGCTCGCATTTAAGGCTTCAAAAGTACCTGTTGCATACTTTCGGCCTGAGGGAAGTGATACACACTACGCTTTTAGGAGAACGTCATATATGTCTCACAAAATCTTTCATTGGATGTGGACGATGTTGTAAACTTTATAAACGCATTGATAAACAGACACGGGGCTTTGCGAAAAAAAAATTCCGTGTTAAAGAATTCCATCATTTGAAACCTTTAAAACTTGAAGATATCTATAAAGTATGAAGTCTATAAAGGACGCCATTTGTCACCAGACGAATGCGAGAAAGGACATTTTCATGCGTGTTTTTTATAAAATATACCAGAATTTATAAAGGGTATCGGAAGCCAAATAAAAAATGCATACCAATTAAGCAGTCCTTTTCTACCAAACGTGGTTTTTGCAGGCGTTGGGCAAGAAGCACATTCAAAAGATAGCATCCTGACGTGACTGATATATCGTGGGATCCTACTACACGGTAATCAGTGCCATAATCCCACCTAAGTAATCCTTTCTAATCGAATACACATCAGAAGTTCGGGTTTTCAGTTAATGATATAGGCCAGATGCGAAGGGCCTGTACTGATTAAAAGGACCGAAACACTGCCCCCAGGCTTGCGATGCACCTGTACTGCGCTGTTGACATTTAGGTGGCCTCGAGGGAGAATTGCAATTAATATTACTGACCATGCTCTGGCCACCACAGTTCCGGGATCCCGTCCCCCCTGTAGGAGAACACGTTTGGAAAACAGCAGCTGGGGAGGCGTTTATTCAGTGCAGAAGCCTAGTGACTGAGTTGTCGAGGCGCGGCTGCCTGTAGACCTGCGCAAACTCCTTTCTGTAAAAATGAACGTGAACGTGGACTCCCCCTGACATGCGAGCCGATGTCATCCCGATGTATTATTTTGGGGAGGGGTTCCGAGTTTGTAATCTTCTGCGGTGGTTTGCAAGCGCTTATGCTCTAATCACTCGGCGGAGGCAGTGGTGATGCGACCTGTACGGTTTGAGCAGCAGTTGAGAGCCGTAGGCCGGCGTAAACGTGCTCCGGTGAGCTACCACATTGATATGAGACAAGGGCTTTTCCAACCGGAACGAGAGTTCTGTCGGTATTGAGCGGAAGAGGGTCTCAAAAGAAGATCTCGATGTGATTGTTTTTCACGTTTGGTTTGGATTATCTACCTGACCTGGTATGAGTGAGCTTTGCTATTGACATTCATGTCGAAGTTACGCCTTACAATTCATGCACAAAATGCGTGCCAAGGAAAAACCGGCGAGATTAAGTCGAGTGGAAATTTCGTAACAATTAAACCCAACCATGTCTGGCGGTCGCGTCTCGACCGTGTCGGGGTCACCAATTTAAAGGGGGTGAAGAAGCCAGGCATACTTTGAGCACCGCAACCATTAGGATAGGTCTCGATCAGTAGAATGGGATCTAAGATTTCAGAATAAGAAATTAATTATATACAGGGCCTTCATTATTTTCGCCTTAGATCCTTAATACAAAACTGTTTGGGGGCACAGTTGATCGCAAAATGAGGTCATTTGTCGAAATCTGCAATTGTCGCTCAACATTGAGATATTGGTGGCGGGAATTTAACGGGTCTGGCAGCGGTTGTGCCCTGAGCCCTACAATCATCAGGTGAAGTCCCGGTTAATAATAGAAGGCGAAATACGCCACAACATGCGCTCGATGTGTTTATGATCTACATTACTGCGGCCAATCTCGCCAATCTGTCGCCCTGGGTCTCTGCATGCAAGGAGCCCTGTAACGGCCGATCCACCAAAGTCAACGCACTCGTACCAACAGTTTAATAATCGGTTTTCGGAGAAGTCTTCAAATCTTGCTTCTTTGCCTTACGCCAAATTACTTTTTTTCCTCAGGTCGCTGGCAAAAAGGGCGAATCCCACGGCTAACCCAGCTGCAGCTGCAAATAGAATACCGGTAACGGAACAAGACAACGTTGTGTTTCCTTCGGAACTCCGATTGCAAATTGCTGTTTTTGTTTCCTCCGAAGACTGACTGCTGACACACCCCTTCTTTCTCACAATCCTGCCTTCATTGGGTAAATTAACTGCGATAGCTTGAGTAGAACAAGTTCTCCTAGACCACCAAGGGGCAGATTTCGTTTTGGCGCTGTTTGGTATTTTACGGATGAGGGTGAATCCTTCTGGCCGGTGGCCTCAGGCCCACTGGGTTCACTGCCGTTAAGAAATCCCACCCTGCTCTCTGGTTTCCTACATCCTAACTCGCTCGGTTTCAGCCGTTAGGAGCGTGCGACGTTGTCGAGGCTGTCACTACATAGGACGCGCCCAATAAGTACTGGCCCACTTTCGGCAATTACAACACGAAATCCGTCGCAGGATAGACGAGCAGGAGTCACGTATGCTTTGCCGTACTGCCCCCCCCCCCCCCCGAAGAGATCGCTCTCACCAAAAGTCCGGGATTAACACCGAGCCTTTTTAGGGGTAAACTGCACGCTGCTCGAGCGGTTTTTTGCCCGTGGGGGGAGGGGGGGCGCTTATAGCACGCTTCCGCCTAAAGTACAGCGCAGGTATATACCGCAGTTCGGATAACATTCATATTTGACCAGCTAATCGAACACAGTGCGCTTAGCACTTGCAACCTACGTGAATTGCGGTCTGGACGAGTTAGAAGGCTGCAAAATGTGCTTTAACAGGTTGAATTCTGACCGGATTGAAGTGCACACTTTTCCAACGCCTGGACAGTTGGGCGTGATGAACTGCGCCTGCATCGGTGTCACAATACAGAGGAAAGGTGTGAGAAGTTCGGAGGACAGCATAGAACCCCGATTTGGTTTGCGGACTAGGAAGTGAGAATCAAATTCAGTAGACGACCGTTTGTGATGGCTAGTTGGCGGCTGGTTCATGCATTCACGAAGTAGAGGGATGCTCACCGACCGAGTTACGGGGCCATTGCGTCTTGAAGCTCAGTGTGGCGCCGTTGCAGACAGTCACATAATGGCGAGGAATATATGCTGGGGGGAGTTCCGGCGGACGAGGGGGACTGGCTTGTTAACCGTCGTCAGTCAGCGCTGCCAAAGCTCGCGTTTCTGCCGCACCTGAACCCCGTACTCGCTGTCTCTGTGCATCGAGCGTTACTGGGTCTAACGCTTTTAACAATTGGGATGCGAGTTCGATGTTCTGTCGGTTGCAATTAGGGATACTAACAACGGTTCACAGGTTGGCGTACGGACTCATACAGTTGCGCCATGGAGATCAGTCCCGAGTCCTCGCAGGCAGACGCAAAGCGACCATTTTCATTGGTCCTGGGCGAATCCGACACGGGGGGGGGTTTGGTGGACGATTACGGAAATAATCCTGTCTTGAGCGCACAATGTAATTGAAGACTTGTGAGCTACGCCGACAGACAACAGATGATTCGCCCTGGCGTCTGGGTAACAGTGGGTCGGGGAATACTTTTTCTGATGGACCGTTGCCGTCGCATGCATCAGCAGACCGAGTCAAGGGGTTATCAGTTTTCGAAAAATAATCTAAAATGGGGGTATAATTTCTATTGAGTAGTTTTTCGTTAGAGAGATGAGCTTTGGCTAGACTTAACGAGTGGGAGATGGCTGGTTACTCTCATAATGTAGGATAATCTCGGATTATATGCCTCTGCGATAAAAAAGAAGTTTGTGGCGCTGCATCAGGCTTTATAAGTACGAGAGTGTCCAGAACTAGAAGTTTTCTATCAACTTCTACTTGGAAAGTAGCCTGAATTTTTGGAAAATCAAAGTTAGAATGAATATGGAGTATTTCTAATTGGTCTTTTTGGCGATTTGTCGTCCCGATTTGGGGTCGAGGAATCACGCTAAATAACACAGTCCTCTGGTGAGATGCGACTTTGAGTCCTTTTAGCTTGTCTAGCAACTGCATTGGATCCGGAACATTTGTTTCGGAGTTCTTCGCAAATGGACAGGCCTGGCAAAGTAGCCACTTGGAAATTGGGCACGTTATTGCATCGGCCAAGCAAGCTGTTGGGCGCAGTGGAAGTCCGAACCTATGAAATTAAGGAAGTCCACATGTTTTGGCAATCGTTCGAACACCACACGTCGAGTATTTGACAAATATCCTTTAAAGTTAAGCTCTCTGTAAGGCGTTTCAACTGTTTTCCAGTGTCTGGGTTCTGTGACTTCGTAGGGCCAGCAATTAGAGGTTTGTCAACATGGGTGCCCATTTTTCAATATAGACAAACAATTTGGCACTCCCTGCCGTACGTAAAGAATGTGTCCGAGGCCACAGAACTCATTGTGTCAGAGTTAGGCTTGGGCATCGCTCATCATCCGGCGGCTACCATGCGTAGCAGGAACATGAAAATGAAGGATCGGCTGGAGGCAGGTGAGCAGTCGGGCGTAGTCTATCAAATCCCCTGCCCTAACTACCCTTGCCACTACATAGGCCAAACAGGACGACGTCTCAACTCACGAATACTTGAGCACAAACGGACCGTTCGGAGAGGTGACCCACTATCTCAAGTCGCCACTCATACGCTGGGGGAGGTCATGAGTTCGACTTCGCCAACACGCGGATATTGGCGCGAGCCGGCAACAAGACGGGGCGAGAGCTGTTGGAGGCGTGGGTGTCGGACACCAACTCTATCAGCAGACACATTGATTTGCCTGCGTGTTATCACGCACTCCGCGCACGCAGCCAGGTGGCGCAGCTCACATCGCCGCGAAGTACAATCGGCGTCACCACGCCGGAAGACCATTGTGGACCAGGCGGCACAAACCAGACCTAGCCACGGACGTAGTACCCCCTCACGACACAACGATATAAATGTTCACACGTTGATGCACTCTAGCAGTCTCTGATGGTGAACTCCAGTCCGAGTTCATACTCTAAGGCCAGTAAATCTACTGTCCCAGTGATTTGGCCTTCGTCTTCTTCTAGACATAAATCTCAAACACAATGTTTTGCTCCACTTTCGACAACGGAAAGGGAGTTTAATTTGCGACTGAAGTCTGCAATAAAATCTCAGCGTCATCAAGCCGTAATTCGCTGTGGCGCAGAGATGCTCGGAGTCTTCTTACCTGATGTATATTATCGGCTTTGAAAGTTCAAAGATCGTGAAAGAGCTTACATAAGATTCTACCACGACTAACTTCCTTTTCCTGTACTAGAGACCGTATGGTGGAATCACCCGTGTTTCAGAACTAGGGGCATTTTTGGCAAAAATAAATGAGCATTTCTGACAGGACTTTCAATAATCCTACAGTAGAAGACCTACCTAATAAAATATGGTTAAATTGTCGAAAAAGGCGCCAATCAATCGAAAGCCTGTCCAATTGTACCCGATAAAGCACCAAACTAAGAATGAATGACCTTCGATCAAATGAAAACACATAAATTCTGTCCATGAAAATAACCAGGCGGCTAAGACGGCGTAAACATAGCTAGATTTAGAAACGTTCCTTGCATACATTTTCAGTACATATCCCTCAAGAATTAGTGCCATGTTAGTCATGGCACATGGTTAAGTGCGTAGTGCGTGATCATTTTTGAAAGGCCTGTTTCGAGAATTCGATGCATTTCTTCGATTTAGATCGTTGAGAAAAGCCTCGAAGAAATAAAATTTCAATTTTTTGAGAGGCCGGCCAACGAATAGTAATTTCGGATAAAAATGACAGATTCAATCGTATGCACACCATTTTAAGTGTATCAAGCCAGCTTCCTTCAATATGCCCGTTATGCAGTCTTTGGCTCTGCCCAAGTCCGCTGAGCCGCAGGATGTCCTTGAAATATCAGTGAACAATTTGCAGCTTTCAACGTTCTTATTCGGCTGTTCAAAAACATACCTTCTGTCGTTTATGCGTGGTGAGCCCATCGGTTTCGTCGAATCTGTTGCTTATGTCTCTCAAAATCTTCAAAATAAGATATCTACTGTACGTGTTTTTTAAGGAACGAGCATATGACATTCCAGGGTAACGTTCTACGGTAAAATTTTCTTGATCAATCGAAAGACTGGCCATTTTTATCCCGTTAGTTGTGCTTTCAGTTGCTTGTTGAAATGCCATTTGCCGGATTGGCGTTTAAGAAGGAAAATCAGAGCGGACTGCAGGTGGCCATCTTGATTTAGGTTACGTAAACAATCCAATGATGATGACGTGAGACTTTTTATTTTCTTAAAAGATCACTGGGTGTAGACGCGATGTTTTCAGAGTATCTCTCGATTGAAAAACAAATGTCTTTGACATCACCAGCCAAACATTCTTCCTCTTTCCTAACTTCTTTGGAGAACGTAAAATGCCCTTTACTAACCAAATACGGTGGCCGACATAATACGTTATTAATCAGTAGTCTTTATGTAAGCTCCACCGACAAGATCCGATGTCGTCTGCGGCCCTGCGGTCCAGTAACTGCAGTTGCTACTTTCTCTGTTTCGCGCTCTTTAACGACACCCGCTCAGTACCGAGAAGTATGCGCCTGCGTAAACAACATTTTTTCATTCCGGTGGCATATATATTTCAAAAGCGTAGTGTACCATGCTTCAGGTGCATCTGTTTCCAGTCAGCACATTGTAAGAATAAATAAAGTTAACAGAGACCTTGACAGGATGTTCAGAAAATGTCACGCCCTGATGGGAGAACATCCTATTATTAAACTCGTAAAAGGAGTTCCGTCCGCGCACTTGTTCCAGAATCAATCAGCTGAGTCTCCTCAAAAAATTCAGCATACACTGAAAGGCATAATGCGTTCACAGAACTGCTTTGGTATATGTCGACAAGACAGCGAAACCTCTGACTCACTGGCTAGAACGTTGGACTAACAACAAAAGGAGAGCAGGTTTGATCACCAGGTATCCCCAAACCGGTGACGATGGCGAATAAGCAAGAACTGGCCATCCAGGAGTTCCTTGTATTTGTTTACGTCCCACTCGGCACATACGAATCAGATTCCTCTGAACATACATACATATATGCAGAGGGGAGACGACAGAGTCTGGGGGTAGATTGATACAGCACTGTTTCGGGCCTGTTTGCCTTCATTTAGCCAATCATAACCTTGACCACCAGCTGGTACCGGAAACAAAAACAGGCGCACTGACGCACCTGGCGCAGCTGGTCCACCACTGGGGTCTACCAGATGGGTCACAAGCACTTCATCGAACCGAAGTTCATCAGTGCTTCGCCACCTGCCATTCTCTGTCGCTACGGATCGGATATTTATTCACTCAAGAATGAGCGCACACCGATCCATTGGCTTCCTGGAGCAAACAAGCTTCGTATGGGCGATAGGGGTCACGAACAGGCAACCACCTACCAGGCCGAAGTCGGCCAAGCTATGATAGCAATGATAGCGATGACACATATATGCATATATACACCGTATCCTTTATTCCCCGAAAAAGAGGAAGAAGAAAGGAGATGAGTTTATGAGCTAAGTTGCCTTTGTACTGATGTTTTGAAAACTTTCTCTTCCTAGTCACCAGAGTAATGTGGTCACTGTTCTTTTTACGAATTTTGCGGCTCTTTCGAAGTCACCGAGCTATTTTTGGCCTGCATCTTGTCACCCAGCGGACTGGTCGGTCGTTGCGGATCGTGTGATTTGATTTTGGCAATGTTCCACGCTGGTCAAGTGACCTTCGGCTGCTCTTTGTCCTATTTTACGTGACCGTCAGCTGTCGTTTGCATATGACATTGTATTACCATCGTCCCGACGTTTTCCAAACCGACTCAAGCGTTGTGCACAGCGCCTGGTGGGCGGAATACAGGTCTATGGCCCGGTTGAGGGTGCCAGTCGAGGACTAAAGTCCGATTACCCGTCTGACCATTTTCTCATTGGCTCAGCCAATCACCATTGCATTCTCAAAGACAAAACTGTGGTCCTGCCATTGTAGGTGGCCATATACCAGAGATAGCTTATCTTTATGGTTGATTGCAAGCCGGTTTTCATGCAATCTTGTGCCAGGTCGTTTATCCGTTTCACCAACATATCCCGAACCACAACCTTGACATTGTATGCCGTAGACCACTTCTCATTGTTATGTAACTAGTAGAGGGTCTTCGGGCCTCATTATTCACTGTCCGGATTAATGTATTCTAGTTTGTGCGTCAGATTAATCCCAAAAGGTTTTGGGATTCCTGCCGTCGGCTAAAAACGTCGCTAGCCAGAATCGAGGCCTTTCCCCCCTCGGCTGCTCACGAGGCCTCCTGACGCATTTGCTTATGAAAGACTTCGGATAGCCGCTACCTTTTAATAGGGCGTGTAAATACTTCATCTCCTCCTTCCCCCCACTGTCGTCACTACACTGTGCTTGAAGACACTGGAAGAGGGTTCTGACACAACTGTGGCTGTGACCACCAGCGAGGTTGCATCTGTCGTGGAAGATGTGCCGCGTCTAGGTTGTCTCGAGGTAGACCTTTGTCCTTGTCTTCCCGTTTGTCAGTTTTGTCGGATTCTTCCTACGTGCAAACTGGATGTTGAGAAAGACGGAATTCATCAATGCCTTTAAAGTCTGCCTGTCGCTACTCTTGATTATAACGAACGTGTCATCGACTTATCTGGCACAAAATTTCAAGGGGTACGAGCTGATGATCAGCTTCTCGAGCTTCTGTAAAACCCTGTTGACATCCATTAAATTTTTATGAATATTCATGGCATTGAAGAATGCATGATTTTCGTTACATGGAAAGTACGCAGCTTGAAGACTGAAAAAGTCCAACGCATTTGTAACGACAGACGGTGCCCGAAATTATTCGGGAATTGTATGCCAAAAGAAGTGGTTCTCTTTTCACCTGGTGCCACCCAGTTAATTTACAGGGTAAACAGCCTGCAAAACCAGCCGGCTCCGCGGTCACATCAGACTGACATCGCACAGTTCGAATTTGAGCAGTACTGCCGCATCTTCAAGAGAAGTGACATCAACTTGGGACGTCTGGGTCAAAGTTTGAGGCAAGCGAGAAGGTCACCAGACAAAACCGTGCACGTATGTAGGTCAGCTTTAATGCCAGTCGTCAGGTTCGAAGCTCTCCTCGAAAGTGTCTAGTTTTGTCTATCGCACACAGCGACTGTGCGCGTAATGAGTGCGACCCCTCTGGTCGATCAACGCACCTCGCTGTTATTAGGTATGAAGTTCTTTTGAAAATTAGGAAGAGCATAGCTTTCGTTGAATTTACCGACACGAGAGTGCGGACTCATTTTTAATTTGATATGTTAATGGTTTGCGTGGTTGCAGCATGTTGCATGATTAGCAAGATAATAGTTTCGTTCAGGTAATCCGTCCTATTTGAAAACGCGTTATAGAATTTAGGCCGAAATTCCGATAGATAGAGCTCCTACACACAACTCAGACAGAGGAGTGTCGCCCACATGAAGGGGGAGGGGGGAGAAAAAACCTACACGGCGGGTACTGACACGTACGCCTAAACTGCGAGAGTTATCGAAAACTGTCGGGCCTGCTTCCTTTACATTCTGTGGCGTCAGATAAGCCTGTCACGCCTGATCTGTCTTTCCTGACTTGTGGTTTGGCACCCCCCGTTCCTGCGACTACGACGCGAGAACCAATTCCCAGTCGCACAGCGACTAGTAGTAGATGTAAATCAGGTGGTATCGACAAAGACCGGAATGGCCATTTCTGGCTTATTAGCCGATCACAACCGACAGGACAACGGGCTCATGGCTCAGTGGTAGAGTGTCAAACTCAATGATCAAATATCCCAGGTTCGAACCTCAAGTGACTTGCACAGCACCTACCGCACTCTCTCCTCGTCCTCCCCCGGACCCGGTGTCAAAACATAGTCAAGAAGACCGGAGGTGGGAGAGAGCGCAGGTGGCTGGCACGGTTGGAAACGCACCTAGGAATGCCTCCACTTCCCTGGTCCAGAACAAACACTTTACCCGAATTTTACCCAACTACTACAATGGGGAAGGGGAGTGTCAGGGATACCAGCTGGCACGACATGAACCGGAAATTGGGCCTGTTACCACGACCTTAATGTTGGCATTTGCAACGGTACGCATTCTGATAACGCCTGTTGGGATCCAGTATGGCCACTGTGTTGCTCCAGTGCGCCTACCGCTTGACACGTGTGGGGGGCCCAGTCGGTTAAGGAGTCAACACTTTTCACTCTTTCTACCACTTTGAGTGCTGCCGATAGCAACTAAACTTGTCTTCTCAGTGAATGTGTTTGGCGTTGTTGATGACGTCCGTTTTACTTATACGAATTGGCTGGCTTAAAGACCCGACTTGTATCTCGAATCTCGACATTATGCCAGCCCTCTGCTAGTTATATAGCGTATGGACTGCACAAGATTTATCCACAATTGTACATTAAGTCTGCGGGCAAAGGGGATATCGATGTAAACGAAGGCAATGTGATATTGCTGCTTTTAACTGACGTCAAGGTACTGTAAATCATTGTGTACCGCATTAAACATAGGCTAAAGGTTTCTTCGTAATGTCTCGTGAATCTATAACTGAACTAGAGGCAGGTGCCCGACCAACGAAGGAACCTATGTGCGTCTGTTTGAATCAGACGTCCATTCTGTCACAGGATAGTTAGCTCTTCAACTTTCCAATTTGTCACTCATTGCCGATATAAGCGAAGATGCGAGTTCCAGGAACAAGTTGATCAGATAAAGGAGCGGTCGCTGGAACAAGGGCTTTATTCACCTGACGTTTCGGATTCTCACTTGAATCCCACTAAAGATCTCTTTATCTTCATCCTTTGCATGTACTCCCCATCGTTTATTAAGATGGCTTAACAGTTTCATCAGCCATTCCACTATAATTTCTTCTTTAATGATTGCCTGTGCATCTATGTAGGTTAAAGGTTTCTTTGTAAAAGCCTCTGAAACCTTAATTTTACTGCAGAAAGTTGTCCGACCAACGAGGGAACCTATGCCCGTCTGCTTGAATCAGACGTCCATTCTGCATGCTGCTGAAGTAATCATTTTTTGCAGGGCATAGATCTTGCATGCAGCCGCAAATAAGTTCTTTCGAAAGCCGACACCCTGGCGTAACTGGATCATTATAGACTTATGCTGCATCATGATTAGTTTTAAAACACTACTTAATTTATCTTTTCGAGATGAGAACGCATTTCGAAATTTTAGTTGACATTTCATGAGTTAGCACATCTACTGTAGGTTAAAGGTTTCTTCATAAAAGCCTCTGAAACCTTAATTGTACTGCAGACAGTTGCCCGACCGACGAAGGAACCTATGTCCGTCTGCTTGAATCAGACGTCCATTCTGCCACAGGATAGCTAGTTCTGTCACTCATTGCCGGCGAAAATAATAAATCACGCTCCGTGTCCCTTTTCGTCCTTAAAGGCAACGCCATATGAACCATTGTGTTGTCTAGTAAATACAGACTTGTTAATGAGTTAAATGCAACCGCGATAATCGTTTAAGCAATTCCCCAAGCCCTCGAGCGTGCTTGGTTGGAATCTTGATCACGGCAGAGTGAAACGCATACTATTCACTTTCAAGTTGCACAACAGAAAAGGACGCTAATCGATTTCAACTCAAGGGACCTGGGAGCGCGCCACCTTGTAATCTTTTCGATCGCTATTCAGCATCCAGTAAATGTGTATCTGTGGTCCTGGGTTCATCCAAACGTTCTTCTTTCTAGGATTCTGCTTCATTTGGCGTGAAAAATACCAAACGAAGGTCTGTCATACAGAGTAAGCTATCACAAACTCGCCGCATTTACACGTCCCCGTTGAAAGGTGCAGATATCGTTTTAGACAAGAATGGCCGATACGGATTTTTAACAGGGAATTCCATAACGATCATTGTTTCGATCGCACTCAAAATAAAACAAGTAAGTGTCAGTTGCTTTGGTGACTGCCTTTAACGTTGACGTTCTCGAAAATGTCTTATTGACCATCACATCAAGTCAAGTGCCCATTATGTCAACCGCCGGAAACCCTAGGGATCGTCAAATATTGGGAAAAATTTTATTTCTCAGATATGGAATCGAACGAGAAGGTAAGTACGGACGTCCGCTGCCTTAAGTCCGATTTGTCTACCAATGTCTCCACTCTACAGATAACACTATGATTTTTTGTCCGAATAAGTCACCACACACACAGCGCGTGACCGATCTAACGAAATGATGGCGGAATGTCTGGAATGCGTTTTCCATTAGGAAGGACTACTTAGGTGGGGTTATAATGTTGATTATCATGCGGCATAATCCCATAGTGCTTTGGAATTTTTAGAATATCGGCCTTTGACTGCACTTATTTTAGACCTGTAGAAATCAACATCCGTAAAAAGTGACTACTTGTGTAGTGCACATTTTGCACATAGATTTTCGATGTTTTTATAAACCCTGATATATTTTGTAGAAAACATATGCAACAACATGCTTTATTTTACTTGTTTGACAGAAAATCGCTCTGACTTCACACTTTATATCCAAAGAAATTGTATACTTGGATCTTAAAAGTTTATACTTATGGGATTTTTTAAGATTGCACAATGTCCGTTCATGCAATACCGTACCTATCCGTTTGCCAATGCATCTCTTGAAATGCACAACATAGGTTGCATGCACTTTCAATATTTTATGAACTCTACATGGCATATGTTAAAAGGAATAGAGAAATATATGATTTGCTTACGCCAAAAACATGCATCTTATGGACCAAAATTTTGAAATGCCAATGCAATGGCTGATTAGGCTCAAAAGTATTCAGGAAATACGAAAAATTTTAAACCCAAATGTACCCTTTCTTCGGCTATTAAATGTGGACAAACGTGATTCTCTACCATACTGACATAAGGAAACATATTTTTGTGCACGTTTTTTAAAAACTGATATCCTGGAAAGTCCGAAACATTATAAGATTATGCTGCATGATAATAAATATTACAACGGCACTTTAATAATACTTCCTAATTGAAAACGCATTTCAGAATTTCAGTCAACATTTTATTAGACTTGCAACTCATTGAATGTCCCGCACCAATATCTACCTTGAATATTTCAAAAACCACAGTCCATGTTAAACGCGTTGAGGTGTGCATCGTAGTGGCGGAGTCGAAACCTTTTGTATCTCGAATACTGTGGCCCACTCTCAAAACATTTGCACACTTGCATAAAGCGCACTTACTGAAGATTCCATCCTCCCGGTAAATCCGAGCACCTCTCACCAAGAAAATAGGACGCATTTGAATCTCTCCCGACGTGCTAAGATACATACCTTGGAAGGCAGACGATCGAGCTATTAGGATTTTTACCTCCTTTACAACATTTGAATTAGTCAAAGTCCACTGACAAAATATAAAGTTTTATATTGTAAACATCGCTGTCGCCTGCAAAATCGTCCTCTGTGTCTGGTCACGCCAACTTTACGGACCTCGTATCTTAAAAAGTTATGCGAAGTTGCAGGGCTTATAAGTGATTCAGGTACTATTAACATCCATCGTTCCCACGCCACTCGCATGACAAGGCATGCTATGGCGTGATCGGCGTGTCGTGGTCATTGGGTCAAGGGGGCGAGGAAGAGAGGGGACGTAGGTTGTGAGTACGTCGGGTACGTTGTGCACCCACCACTGCCATCAGAAGGTTGGGGCGACTTTGAAGTGGACGATGGCCACGGAAGACAGAGTGCCTGTGCCAGAGTCTTCTGACAGCATAGCACAGGATTGGCTAGCCGTATAGCCGCTGCGTCGGCCGTTGTTAGGATCCGTTGGCGTAGGCCTTTAGAGAAGCTTGTTGGTGTCTGGTGGACAACCCGAAAGGCTTCTTTGGCATCGACTCAGTGATCCATATCGATTAAACGTGCGAGGTTAGAACTCGAAACCGAGCGGGTCTCACCTCTGTCTAGCCAGGCTGGTATGTGTTCACGCATTCTCTTTTCCAGGCGCCTCGTTGTATGGCCAATGTATCCTGCTCCACAGAAGCAAGTGATTAAGTTCAATACACATCGATGTGACCTGCAACGGGAGTCGGTCTTTACCTCCCAAGCGTAGAAGGGGAGAGCTTGTGAAGCATCCGCGTAAATTCTCGCGGGAAAGCGCCAGCGGTCGCTGTCTTCAGGCTTCTTCTTACTAAGTCACTTGCTGCGTCCCCTTAAAAAGGCAGTCTTATGAATAAGTCCTTCTTTTCTGCTGTTACCATGGTGGGCTTTGCAGTGAGTTCCCCTATATTTCGGAGAATAAATATTTCTGTGTATCCGTTTTCGTGGAATATATACCGCAGCTGCTGGATCCTACCTCAACAGTAGGCCTTTGATAAAGTTGTAAGCCGTATTCTACGCAAAATATCCGACTTCATCAGGAATCAGTTTCTGCGCAGACAGTTTGTGATCGCGGCCTTGGGAGAAACCGTCCTTACTTATCGGTGCGCATTCTTATTCCTGACTGGTTCAGACATGCCTAACACTTAAACGGCCGAACATTGAGCGAAATAAGTATATTAGTGAAACCTGCCGACTCACAGTCCTGTTACAGTTCCATCTTTTATATTGGCTATGTGATACTACCACACGTAAGTAAAAACGAAAACAATGAATGCCGCTCTTTTAATCAATTTGTTAAACCTGGTCGACAGGACAATTCCATCGTTACGGTAGGTTGACATCATCGAGAATACGCAGTCAGTCAGTCCTCAGCGGCTCATCCGACGATGGCAGTTATTTAGTGAGTGTGAATAGAGAAAGACAGTTTCCAGGCAGGTGAGCTCGTCAAAGCAGAGAATACAGGTAAGAAAACTGTAACGCGGAAGGTAAATAATTGTTTGCTTTTAAGTCAGTTGTCAATGAATATGGGATTACTTGGGGTGTTTCATTTTTAGCGACGACAGCCGTGTTACGGGAAATATAAGGGGAGTCTACCACTCCGAATTGGCCATCCCACAAATAACAGATGCATGATGAAACTGAGAGTTAGGAAGAGGGTACTTTCGCATACAGAGGCAAGTATGGTCTGACAGAACTGCAGAGCAAATTGTCAGCGTAGATGCTCCACGACTCGTTGTCTTCAGAGCGCGTGTTGATGACAAGGTTGGAAAGTGGGGTGCACGCAACCGAGGCGATTGAAAAAAACTCCGTGTTGTTATAAATACCCTGATTTCCCTCGGCGCGAATTCTGACTTGCTTGAGCGATACCAGATAACAGTCCTCGTCGAATACTTGTTGTGACGTCCAGGCCGCCTGTAAAACGCTCATAATTTAAATGAGGAAATTCGTGTAGGAAAAGTTTACTTGGAAAATTAAAAAACCTCCATTTAGATTCTTTTGAACATTTACAGGTATTGACCGATCTCATGCAATGTTGACCGAAATTCTGAACTGCGTGTTTGATTAGGAAAGATTACTTAGATACGGTCACAATATGGAATATATTCGGCATAATCCTATAATGTCTAGCACTCGCCAGAATGTTGGTTTTTGAATGCACTTCTTTTTTTACCTGTAGAAAACGAACTCGGTAAGAAGCGGCTACTTAAGTAGCATGTATTTTTCACATTGATTTTTGATGGTCTTATAAATTTGACTATATTTTATAGGAGTCATGCATAAAAATATGCTTTCTTTTATTTGGTTGGTAAAGAATTACGTTGTCTGTAATTTTTTTTATCTAAAGAAAGGCATATTTACCTTTTGAAAAAGTCTTCAGTTATGAGATTTTTAGGACCATGCCATGTCCATTCATACAGCATTGCACATGTCCATTTGTCAATGCTTCTTATGAAATGAAGAAAATAATCCGCATCCATTGCAATATTCTATGAACTCTTCATGGTATCTTTTCAAAGGTTAAGGGGAATATATGATTTTCCTTACGCCGAAAGAAAGCACCTTGTCAGCTATAATCGTTAAAAGCTAATGCAGCTAATCAGTCTTAAAATTATTCGGGCATAGAGGAGCTTTTTCAAAATCTAAATATGCCCTTTCTTCAGGTTATAAATTTAAGGCCAACTTGATTCTCCACCAAACAAATAAAAGACAGCACATTTTTATGCATGGTTTTTACAAAATATATTTAAATTTACATGACCCTCAAAAAGCAATGTGAAAAATACATGCCACTTAAGTAGCCGCTTCTTACCGAGTACGTATTCCACAAGTCAAAAAAGGAGTGAATTCAAAAGCGGACATCCTGAAGAGTACGAAACATTATAGGATTATGTCACATAGTAATCCATATTGTAATCCTTCCTAAGTAATCTGCCCTTCTCAAAAGTATATTTCAGAATTTCGGTCAACATGAGATTGGTCACTCACTGTAGTCCTATCACAATATAGCCATGCGATGAGGGAATGTTACTGCAGGCAAAGACAAGGGAGACTGAAATGGCCATTTCTGGCACATTAGCACATTGAAGCACGTTGGTACAACAGGACAAGTGAGTCGCGTAATGCGCTCGATGAGCACCCCTCTACCTTTCTACATTCCTGATCGCACCCGACAGGCTAACGAGTCCTGGCCCAGCAATTAGGACGTTGGCTTTCTAACCAACAGGTTGCGGAACCGAGACCCAGGGGTTGAGTAGGGCTGATGACTTAGACATGGACATTCCAGTCTCTATGGTCTTTGTCGGTAATGTCATTTAACCTTTATTATCCGCCACTATGCGGCTGCTGGCGGGGTTGGAGAGAAAAAGAGAAAGAGCCCTAAGGCATAACGGGACGAGTGCGTTCCGTAGCGTGATCGGTTAACGCCTCTCTTCCATTGTCTATTGTTGATTAACTTTGAATGGTGCCAATTAAAGTTGAATTAGATTAAAATGACCTAAGCCAATAAAGGCCTGGTAGTGGTTAGGACAGCAAGATAGGAAATTTCGTGATTTAGGGGACTTTTTGATTAGATTGGTATTCAGGGCATAGGAGATATTAAATGAAAGGTAAGGACTTAGGCTTGGGCTAATGTTAGAACATGGAAATAGACCCAATGTAAACTTATTTAACGAAAGAAAGGTCCTCTCCGTAAACACAAAATAGAATATTTACGATTACGCCTATCAGTTCTATTTACGTTTATGAAGCACCGAACGGCCTCGTGGCACGTTGTCCTATGAAAACGTTCTCATTGGTGAAATCAAGCATACTCTAGTTTTTATTGTTGAACTCCATCTCATTTAACTCAGAAGAGTCAAGAATAACACGAAACACTGATAAACTGTTTTGGAATCTACACTCAGAATGCAGGCGGTTGACAAACCGTCATATATGCAGTCACACTAATTATTGAACGATATTGAGATGTTAACTTCATTGAAACACTATTATTAGACGTTACTTTATTTTTACTATCATATTTATTAAGTTTTTATGTGAGAGTACATTCTATGCATCTAAAAACGTAGTTCACTACAGTAGAGCCACTTTGGCGTTTCCGGAATATTGCGCTTTTCTAAAAAATCGGCATTTTTGTAACAAAGCAACACTGCCTTTAATATTTCTAATATTTTTCTAATTCTTTTAAACGTATACTTAATTAATATAGACATTGGACTCATGGAATGGTGTCAGTTTGCGAGTGATTGGCAATCATTTGTAGATTTCGATACATTTCATGAGTTAGGTCACTAACTGTATGACCAAAGGTCGTTCCTTTTACGGGAGGAGTTCCTGTTTGCGTGTCCTACCGAGCAGTTCGTTAACAACAGGATTTAATTTTGAAAACAGACACATCGAGAAATGAATAATTTGCCGCAACGTAACGGCTCAAAGACGTGCTCAAACTATGAATCAAGCAAAGGTAAGCAAATTTCCACTAAGAACGTCTGCCTAAAAACCAAACCAGTAAGGCAACTTACAGAACATATGCCTATTTCAGTAGAAGGGAAGATGATATCGCAGCTGTAACGCAGTTGTGAAGAGTTTCTATCAATATTCAATGAGCAATGCGAGGAAGATATGCGCAGCTCTTTTATCTTGACATACAGTAAATGAATAAGAGGTGGACCTGTGCGAAAAAAGTTGTTAAGCGTATCTACAACCGCTCTGGTCACCAAAAGCCTATTTGCTCCTTTTCGGGATAGAGTGAATTCTAAAATTGAAGATGGTGGTGATTCACTATTAAAGAATGTTTACTTTGAATTATATTCGAAATTCCTTCTCTAGTAGTAGTACTGTGTAACAGTTTTTGGACCCATCTTTTGAACCAGAAACTTAGTTAAATGTCAGAAGTAAAACTTTACTCCTACACAAAAAATCTCACATGATTCAGTGAGCGTGATTAATCGAATGTCGTCTCGGCCATCATTTATCATACATTGTTGGTTAGGACGAATCTTGACGTACGTTAGGAAGGAACACTACGCTTATTTTGATGCAGCCAGACTCTCCGAAAGGTCAACTTACAAACTGAGCGTACCATACAACTATAACCACGAAAAACTGGCCCGTTGATAAAATTCAGATTGATCGTGGGTGAATCAAGTTCCGAAAAGAAAACTGAATAGGGATTCTGGGGTAAAAGCCTAAACTGGTTTAAAAGTTACCGTTTGGGTTTGTTACTTCGACTTCGACATCAGATTCAATTTGCAACGGTGCACTGTGAAAATTTGCAACTGCGTTTCTATTCAGCCCCACAGTATCTTTCAACATTTTGTGATCAGACTTCGCCATTAAATGAATATGTACCTCCAGATCCCGACGTCTCCTCTCCAGCCCCTGTAAAATGAGTGTTGAAATTAGGGCATGCTTTAAAATTTTTTTGGGTCGTCGTACATTAAAACTATGAATTGAGAATATTTCTGATTCATTAGGCAAGGCTTTGAACGGAGTTACTGGAGTGGTTTCACGCTAGCAATTATAGTATGTGTTCTAACTCATAAAATGTCAACCAAAATTTCGACATGCGTTCTCGTTTCGAAAAGATAAATTAAGTAGTGTTGTAAAACTAATAATTATGCAGCATAAATCTATAATGATCCAGTTACCTCACGGTGTCGGCTTTCGAAAAAACTTATTTTCGGCTGCATGCAAGATCTATACTCTGCAAAAAGTGTATACTTAAGTAGTATGCAATTTTCTCATTGATTTTCGCTGCCCTTGAAAATTCAATTATATTTCATAGAAAATATGCATAAAAATATTCATTCTTTTACTTATTCGGTAGTAAATCACGTCTTCTTCCAATTTCATACTCAAAAGAAGAGTATAAGTCGGTTTTATAAAACTTTTCTAATTCCCCAATAATTTTGAAACCGACCTGCAGTTACACTTGCATTCAGGGTTTCAAAACTGCAAGCTGTATATTTTCCGTGTACGGAAAACCATGCATTTCTCTACGGTGTTAAGAGGATATTATATGAGGTTCATAAAATTAAGCAGTGGATTTGAGCAAAATTGCTAACTTTACAAGCCACATTCGTAAATGCAGTTTTAGGATGTTTCATGAACGGCCATTTAGCGGTATTAAAAAATCTCACAATTAGAAACTTTTTAAAAATCGAATTATACTGGTTTTTGAGTAAGAAATTAGACGAAGACGTGATTTTTTGCCGAATAAGTAAAAGAATGAATATTTTTATGCAAGTTTTTCATGAACTATAATTGAATTTTCAAGGGCATCGACAATCAATGAGAAAATTGCATGCTACATAAGCAGTCATTTTTTGCAGAGTATAGATCTTGCATGCAGCCAAAAATAAGTTCCTTCGAAAGCCGACACCTTGAGGTAACTGGATAATTATAGATTTATGCTGCATCTTGATTAGTTTTACAACGCCACTTAATTTATCTTTTCGAAACGAGAACGCATTTCGAGATTTTGGTTGACATTTCATGAGTTGGCACATCTACTGTACTCTTTGAGATAATTATTTCCTTATTTACAGCCCTCGCAAAACATGATAAATACTGATAGAGAACACGCATCCAGCCCATAAAATTTGTATTGCCCTACTACATATAGGCAATTTGCACCCCTTCAAGAGGATCAAAGTCGTGCAGTTGCTGAAACACACTTTAAATCCTGATGTAGAATTACAAACTTTGTAAAAGCAAATCGATGGTCTATCGAACAAATAACGATAAACATAAAAAGGAATGGAAATATTATTTTAAATATCACGGGCTTTAGTGAATTCTAATAATATCGCGAGCTGTGCCTTTGATTATGTCCTCGAAACGTGAAATGATCTTTATTCTTTGTCATACTTTGCAGTCTGGAAGAATTTAACAGTTTGAACCGTGCCTGACATGTATAAACATGTATAAATATTGATTGTTCACTAGCCATCGAGTTTTGGGACAGAGCGTTCACACTTTGACCAGTTTATCAAGTTTTTATGTCGACATCTTATAATTTTACGATGTGCTAACTCGAAGCATGTGCACAAGGAATAAAACGGGTAACGTTAAATGTAAGTCATCGTACCCTAAATTAAATCTAAGGAATATGCGAGTTCTGACTCAACCCTGTCAAGATGCAGCTACATGGACATTCTGTCTACTGGGCTGCCTTCACGTAAAACCCTACTAAATAATGACCCTTTATAATGACTGTTTCCAGGTGCAATCATGGAAACTAGTCTTAATTATAATTTCGATAGTCATGCCATTGGTTGAAAATATCAGACCTTGTAGAAAATAAATATAATAATACCCTGTTAAAGAACCATATAAATTACCGGTCAAGTTCACTACTTCATCGTCGTAATCATATCCACTTTTCAATAAAGTGTTGTTTCCATGCTGGAAGTTGTAGTACGCCGAGTAAATTTCATCTGTCTTTTCACTCGACCACACAGTGCCTTTAAAAATCGGTAATAACTTTCTGTTATTAAAAAATATCGTACCTTGCAATTCTGAAGCGTCGTCTTGTGAATCCGTCGGCGTAAAAACATAAGTTATTTATGCAGGCCGCTGCGTTAGAAGGCATTATAATCATACCATAAATGTACTACGTGGAACACACCTTTCCAGGCACGATCCGAAAGTTGATATAAATATTTGAGCCACTGCGCAATAACCACACAGTATTCACAAACGGCCGACAGGCAGTTAGCAGTAAACAATTGTGTAGTAAATTTACCGTGCTGACAACATAGGTACTAGCTAAAAGCGACATGGGATCGGCAAAAAAACGCGTGTCTGGGCTCCTAACTGGTTCCTGTCCTGCTAGTATGGCAAATAATTACATAAATGTATACTACCGACTGCCTGTTGGCGGTTTGTGAATATAACGCGGCTATTCCGCAGCAGCTGATGGATTTCAACTCAAATATTCATATAAAATTTCGGACCGTGTCTCAAAGGATGTGCTCACAAGAATTTACTCCACGTTTGCGCGATAATTATCTCGGAAATTTAATAAGGCAAATATATTTTCTTTAATTCATGAACTGTAGCACTGCAAGTCGAGAGTTTAGAATAAAACGCCATTGTGACATTATCAGACTTACTCTAATTCGGTCTAAACACTCTTGCATTGTTTGTGTGGCTGTGTACAATAATATTATTGTTGGCTATATAATACACCCCTGTGAACCCTCTGTCACATTAAGTTGCTTATGACGAAATAATATAAAGTCCATTCAGTATAAACAGCGTGAGCCTTCTTCGTTCTTACTCATTCTCTATGCCTTTGACAGATGACTGTTTTCATGTGGCTTTCGAAATGCTCTCAAAATCAAGATATAATATATAGACCACATGATCACTTACACTCAGGTCTGACGCATCCCTCGGTGAAGAGTACGAAATAGATAATGCAACAGCCGCAAAAACGCGGTCGCAGACCCGCCAAAGACATTGAATCTCGTCAATTAAGCTGTCATAATGACTGCTCAGCTATATGTAGGTCTGCCTAACAGCACATGTGATCAAAATATTGGGCAGCCAATGCCCTCCAGTGATGCAAGGTGAAGAGAAACCATAATTTTTTTTACTAAGACGCTTATTGACTGAGTGAGGTGTTCTTTGGCAAAGAATGCGTTTTGCACTATACACCGGAAAATTAGTAGAAAAAGGAGGATGGATAAAACAATATTTTCCTGACTCTCAGTGGGGTTAAATTCAAAGTACGACTTTTCGGTACTTGAACACTGAACGCGTACAAAACTTCATCTCTGCTTCTAGCATCCGATTCCAAATAGCTGGGTTAGCAGTTGTCGTGTGTCGCTTCAGGGCGACCTCGTAAACTACAGTCTGAAAATTCACTTTATGAAGACTAGGGGTCGTTAGAAGAAATTCATTTTGCCAAGGTCACGCAGTGCACCATGACATGACCTGCCTTTGGAGGGCAGAACTAGACTGAGTCCGCCTTTTCAAAACTATTATGTTGATTGCCGAGTTTAATGAGCTTAACTCTGGACACTATTCCCAACGCCATGCCAACTCGGCAAAAACGTATACCCAAAAATGCAAAAAACCGCATAGATTGACTATATTCTCAATTACTAAGTTCCATATTCTAATTGTGTGTCCCTTATCGCTGCACCATTTTGAACAAAGACGTTTGTTTCGAAAGCCCATAAACCTCATATCGTCCATGACCATGTTAAATATCTTGTGGTTAATTTTAGAAGAAAATTTATAATATAATTTCCTCTTTTGTTTTAGTCTGATGAAAATGTGGATATTTTGTTTAGTGAGTTAAAAAGCATGTACCTTTAAGATGCAAAATCTCAAAACAAAGCCATGTATATTTGGCTCTCTCTTCAGGTACCTGGTATGGCTTTCAGTCATTTAAGAAGTGCATTAAAAATGCAAATTGATCAATGAAACGTGGGATATTTTAAGCATTCTAGAGTAAAGTTACTTTAGCTCAAAGACTGCTCTGCTAAAATCATACTACTGTTCTACGAGCATAGTGGTTGTGATGTGAAACGAAGTGTTTGTGTTGAAAATCACGCTTCGCAGTCAGGCTTGACTGTTTTAAAGATGACCAGGGTAAGGGCTGAGAAAATGGGGTCATGGGGCTGAATACGATTTAAGGTTGTTGTTAGAGGTAGGGGCTACGTGTTTAAGTAAGCGCCTAGGTTTCGACGTTGTGGTACATCGAGGTTTTGTGTTCAAGGGTAAGTTTTGACGGTTGAATTAGGAGGCATCGTGGCAGATGTGTTAACTGAGGTTCGAGGGTTAGGGGCAAATCTTTGGAGAAAGGGTTTAGGAATGATGATTATTACTCGGAGTACTGGTAGTTATGACAGGCAAGATATGAAAAGTAACGGATGGAGGCAAAACTGAGGGTGGAGGCAATTACTTCTCCTTCATTTTTTTTGGATTTTCAGCTATAAGGCTTTTTTAACTCAATGGCAAGCATGCACATATAGTAAGTGGGCTAATTCGTTAAATCTCAACAAAAATTCCGAAATGCGTTTTCGTTTCGAAAAAATTTATTAAGTAGGGTTGTCAAATCGTACAGCATAATTCTATAATAATTCAGTTACCCTAGGATGCCGGCTTTCGAACAAAGTCTTTCGGATTGCATCCAAAAACCGTACTCCGTAAAAAATGACTACTTAATAAGCATGCATTTTTTCTCATTGATTTTCGATGCCCTGAAAGATTCAATTATATATCATGGAAAACATGTATAAAAATATTCATTCTTTTGCTCCTTCAGTAGCAAGTTACGAATTCCCGAATAATTTTGAACCCGTCCTGCCGTTACACTTGCTTTCAGAATTCCCAAACTACAAGCTATATAATTTCAGCGTACGGAAAAGCACAAATTTGTCTACCGTATTAAGAGGAGACCATATGGGGTTCATAAAATTAAGCAGTGGATTTGAACCACATTGTTACCTTAACAATCCACATTGGTCAAAGCAGAGCATGACGTTTTATGAAGGGCCATTTCGCGGTATTAGAAAATCTCACAATTGAAAACTTGTTCAAAACCGAATTATACCCCTCATTCGAGTATAAAATTGAAATAAGACGTAATTTACTACTGGATGAGCAAAAGAATGAATGTTTTTGTGCATGTTTTCCATGAAATATAATAGAATTTTTAAGAGCATCAAAAATCAATGAAAAAAATGAATGCCAATTAAGTAGTCATTTTTTGCAGTGTGCTTTTGGATGCAGCCGAAAAAAGTCTGTTTGAAAGCCGGCGTCCTGGGGTAACTGAATTATTATAGAATTGTGCCGCCCAATGTTTTTTTAGAATTCTACTTAAGAAATCTTTTTTTTAAACGGAAACGCATTTCGGAATTTATGTTGAGATTTCATGAGTTAGCTCACCTACTGTACATAACGCATACTACACTGGATTGTGTTTCTGGTTCATTTCTTCCGTCGTCAGCATGCATGACAGTAGCGACACACCGTTTATCGCAAATGGCTAAAACCTACCAGCGACCACAAATCTTGAACCCCTAGCTATTTCTGGTAATAGGCACTAGCATCCGTTTTATCAACCGAACGATCAGATCGGTCGCATTGATAGTCGCGAATTTCTGCCTTATCCCCTCTCCGATTCCATTCATTTCAATCATGGAATTGCACAGTTGCATTCATGCGTAAAAGTAAAAGTGTTTGGCTGATCTTACAACCATCATCTAGCTACCTAAGCCTGACTTTATGGGCTTAATTCTCTAAATGCACACTACTTACGGTAGTCAGCAGAAAATTGGAATTGCAGTTTCAAAATAATTAGGTAACATCCAGAAATCCAAGAGTACATTTCTGAATCTCAACCGGACAACACATGCGTGAAGGACGTACGAGGTGTCATTTCGGTTAACGCTTATCGTATTGCCGAGAGTTGAAACCACGAGAACAAGAAACGGACTGCTCTTTAAGCTGACTTAAACGTGATTCAGCTAAGATTTCTTTTAACTGCGACAGAGATGTCTATTAAAGCCCCTGTCGGTCGTTGACTATACATACTAGTTAGCATGCAGTTTATTTAAAGTTCCTTTTTGTTATTCATCAAGTTGTGGAAACGTGCATTTGATACTAATATGCAAGAGCGTATTAAAGTTAATTTTATAAACCCTTCAGGGGTTACCAGGTCCGGCCGGGAACTACAAGACTTCATGCTGTCCGATTTACTTTAAGTTGCAGTGCCTGACCGATCTCATGAAATGTTGGCCGAAATTTTGAAATGCGTTTTCGACTAGGGAGGATTAATAAGATGGCGTTGTAAAATCAATTATTATGTGGCATAATCCTGTAAAATTTTGGACTTGCCAGGATGTCCACTGTTAAATGCTTTTTTTTGACCTCCTGCAGGAACCGTACTCGGCAAAAAGGACTACTTGAGTACCATGCATTTTTGCAAATTGATTTTGGATGGTCTTATAAATTTAAATATGTTTTTAAAAACATATAGAAAAATATGCTTTCTTTCACTCTTTTGGTAGAAAACCACATTGCCCTTACATTTCATACTCGACAAAATTGTATATTTAGGTTGCGAAAGAGTTTCCCAATTCCCGAATAATTTTAAGCCCAATCAGCCGTTGCATTAGCGTTTAGCGAATCCAGTCCATAAGTTGCATACTTTCCGCGTGAGTAAAATAATATATCACTGTATGCCTTTAAGAAAACACTGTATAGGGTTCATAATATAATGCAATGGATGAGGGTTGTGTTGTACATTTCACGATGAACAAAGTTAAACGGACACGTGCGATGCCGTATATATGCACATCGCACGATCTCAAAAACCTCATTATAAGAAACTTTTTTAAAATTAAAAGATAACCTTTCTTGGAGTATAAAATAAAAAGACAATGTTGTTTTCTACCAAAAAGGAAAAGAACGCATATTTTATGTGTTTTCTACAAAATATATTTAAATTTATAAGACCATCCAAAATCAATTTGCAAAAATGCATGCTCTTTAAGTAGTCATTTTTTGCCGAGTACGGTTCCTGCAGTAAGTCAAAAAGTCCATTCAACAGCGGACATCCTGGCAAGTCCAAACTTTTAAAGGATTATGCCACATAATAACTAATCTTGCAACGCCACCTTATTAATCCTCCCTAGTCGAAAATGCATTTCAGAATTTTGGCCAAAAATTCATGAGATCGGTCACACACTGTAGCTTATTTATTCCTGAAAGGGATGAAAGCCATATTTATATATTTTTTAACTGTTTTTCTCCACCGGTGCTTGAACTGTCGAACATACTGTGACATTTATTGACTGTTTTAACATGGTTTCCGTCGTTTTTTTTAAAAGTTTGTTATTTGAAAATGCGAAGCACATAACTACAAATCCTGGGACTCAATTCATTGCGAAAACTTTTCGTTTCTTTCAAATCGAAGAGGTTTATGAAGTCTTTAGCAATCTGTTTTACAGAAGATTGCCTGAAGGTCCTATCCTACAGGCTGCTTTACTGTAATATGACATTGCACTGATACAATAGTTTGTGTTTACACAGTGAACCAACGTAAATTTTGAAATTAAAAGTTTATTGTTAGCTAGCTTATTTGATATTGTGGTAAGATGTGGTTATGCAGCCACACCTGATAGACACAATGCTGTTAGGGGTTAGGGCAAATATTTTTCACTTATTCAAAGTAAAACCGCGCATTTCCAATGGTTTTCGGTGTCACTGAAATAAGAGAGAAAAATATTGCCAGCATGAGCGATTACGCCTCTGGCCTTTGAAGTCGTCATTAAAGAGCAGAAAACAGACGACAGAGAACCCCCAAAACTCACTTGCAGCCCGCCGACTTGCAACATGCCAAATCCTGCTAAGCCGAAACGAAGGGGGACCTCTGGTAGTTGAAAGTTATTTTATTCTCCAAACACAAATTAAGTTGACGGGTGAAGGCATTCCCTTGCATTGGCGCTTCGGGCTGAAAAATGAGCCAACATCAAACAGTTGCCACTCAGTGTTCAAACTGGAAGCTGCATCATGCCACATCGGGCTGAACTCGTAAACTCCAGTCCGGAAAGCCGGTTTCTAAAGAATGCGGGTCAATCCAACAAAACAAAAATGCTAGGGTCAAACTTCATACCCCAGACACGTAAAATCCCACGTCAACAAAAACGATTCTAAACTGAATCTTCTTCTCGGACATAAGTTTTATGAGAGTGTGCTCCGCAGAACCTAATTTCCACAGGCAAAGTAGGTTTTGCACGACCATATCAATGGAAATGTAGTTATTTTGGACAAAAATTAATGTACCCCGATGTTGGGGCGATTTTTTAAATAAATAAAAACTTTGGAATGTACATACTTAAGGGTATGGATTTAAACACGAGCCTTTTGCCAATACAGTCATCATTTAATTGAGATGCGATAATTTTAACTGTGTTAATATGCTGCCAAAGACGAGGACAGAGAGGGATAAAAATACTTCCTTTAAAATTCTGACTCTATGGTGCATTTAATGTTTAGCCCTAAAGTGCAGTAATAAGGGTTACAGGCGCTATTTTGTTTTCGGGTAAACGCAAATTTCCTACACAGTTACGCACAAAGATTCCCAATTAGGCGTTTCACGTTTTCTAAAGGCAATACGAGTAGCAACGATAATCTAGCTATTACATTTACAAATGCACCTACTGGAGGTTATAGACCCTGAGTCATCGAATAATCACATCAGAAGCATGTCTTTAGTGTTAAATACTGTTGAAGTTTGATTGTATTTAATGTGCAAACATATACTGCCGTCAAGTAATACATACAACAAGGCCAGTTGTATATCCGCTGAGTACTCGCCACCTTATATCTACCATGCAGTTAGGTAGGACTAAATAAATTCGCCGTAGTTGACTCGGTATTTCTGTTAATGGCGTTCCATGGGTGTTTCTGTATAAAAGACAGGTTCACATATACAGCTGAATTAGTTAGAGCGTGTTTCCTGTCTGAGATATTTACTAGAGTAACCGGTTGCTCGAGTACTGGGCTCTTTCTGTTTGCGATCAATGCGATCTTAAAAATACGCAAGGAAGATAAATAAGACTCTGAGACATGTATGACTTTGGAAGGGGAAAGCATTCAGGGCTTGTCTCGACAGAGTCCGCACTGAGCCAAATTATCTTTAATGGGTTGTCGTAGTTGGGCGTTTTTTCAGGGAGACGTGTGACATACAGGAATAGACACAGCCTTAGCTATGTTAAATATATATTCAGAAAGTCAATTTAAAGACTTGAGTTTGTAGGGTTGGCCGCATGTGAATAGAGACAGTTTTTAACCTCTACAGTTAGCACTAGGTGCCTCCGTTCAAATCCGCTTGATAACTTAAAGCCTGACTAAGGATGGGCGCATTGCAGGTTAACTCAGGCCGAATCACAGAAAGGGCGAGATACTAACGTGGCGCTGAAGAACGCACATGGTTTGCAACGCCAAATCCTTTAAGTAATCTTATACACTGCCTATTTTTGGTTGTGCTAAGACTTTCAGGTGATAGTTATTCATTCAATCAAGTTGCCTCCACTCCTCCAAAAGGTTTGATCGGAGTGAGTGTCAGCTATTATGTAGTTGGATCTGCGGAGCCCAAGTTTCACAGTAAACAAAATTCGAGCATTCTGCAAGCCTCTTCAAAGGTTGACTTCGTTTAAGGAACCTATCCAAAATGCTGGGAGTTTAAGTGTACGAGCCGAACAGACAATTCGAAACGCACAACTATCAGATGGGTGAAGACGCGCAAAATGTCGAGTTTATTACTATTTTGGCTTGTAATTGTGGTTTTCCCAAAAAAACTTTTTAGGTCAACAAGGAGGACGGAGGCAGAGGTAAAAGTGAAACAGGAGTCTAATTCGGCGACGTATTCATCAGGTAGAGTACACGTCATAATGAGAGCTGTGTACAAGATTCGCCAGTCTCTGAAAACGAGTAATCGCCATAACCAGTGGAAACTTCAGACCCCAGATGAGCCTCTGCCGCGATTTACTTTATGCCTTCCTCTTCTATAAAGAATGTTACTCACATTCATTGCCAGTTTTGAGATGTAGAAAGCAGTGGTGTACGCATAATCGAGTTAAATTTGACGCTAAAATTTCTAAAAACTATGATAATCGGCTCAAAAGGAGAGAATCGATATTAACTTATTGTACGCGTAAACATATACCGACGTTGGCAACGTGCCACTGGCAACAACGGATACCTCCGAGTAGATACTAAAGCATCCGAGCAAATGCATGGCAGTAGTATTTTCCTGCGGAAATGAAGTTGATTTGTGCAATTCACACGGCATGACACATGAAAAGATCCCTATAGCCGATGTTGTGGAACGAAGGGAAATGCGATGCGATGGACAGGAACCTTTAATTTAGCCTAAATTAAAGAGTAAATTGATCATGTGTGCAATCAGACGGTGATCGTCAAAGTAATACCTTAAAGAACCGACAAAGCTGAGGATAGGTAGTGCTTTACCAACTGCATTGTACGTGTGGTCAAATTCACAAAACACAGGTTAAGCAGCTATCCATATCCAGACTTCGCTTCCATTTCATTTGTGAGTCCGTAAAACCATTATCCAGAAGACGGGATTGGAACGATTGGGTTTACCCTTCAGTGAGCTATTCAAGAGAGGCCTTTGAGCAGTCATAGGAATGCTTTTAATGAAACGGATTTACATTAGCCGACGCATCCCGTGAAATATCAACCGAAATACAGGAATATGTGTTTTATTAGAAATAACCACGCAGGTGGGATTGCGATATTGATTGTCGTACGGCACAATCATAAAATATCTCAATTACACATTTGACTGAGCACATTTGCGACTACATGCACATACAACAGTAGGTAAAGAGGATAAAATAAGTAGTACAATTTCTTTCTATTGATCTCCGATGTCTTAAAAAGTTCAAACATCTTTTGTAGAAAACTCGTTCAAGAATATTATTTTACCCACTTGGCCGTACAATAGGTCTTCCTCAAGTCACTTAGTGAAAAAGAATATCTTCTGGTTTTGAAAAACTTTCAAAAATTCGAAAAACGTCTGAACGTGATCCACAATTACACTTTGGATCGAGGTCGCCAAGCTACTTGCTACACATTTTCTGTGGAAAGAGAAGCACGCATTCATACACTTTAAGAAGTTGTCACATAGAGCTTATGCATGCAAGCCACGCCGCATACTTTGCAAGCAGTATTGGCGAACGCATGTTTCCTTTTCTTAAAAATTCTGAGTATTTCAAACCGTTTTAGAACTAAAAGATGCATTTTTTCAAGTAACTATTTCGAAGAAAACTTAATATGCTAACAAATGCGTTCAGGATGGAGCATTTTTGCGCACTTTTCCTATAAAATATGTTGTAAATTATAAAAAACATCGAAGATCAAATGAGAAAATGCCTTCTAATTACGTAGGCAGTTTTTGCAAGATGGACGTCCTTCATGAGATCGGAAAGAAGCCCATTTAAAAGCCAGCATACTGATGTGACTGAAATATTTTTGGATTACATGGTTGTTTACATTGTAACGGAATATAAATTTAAGAATCCCGGTCAATACTTAATAGAGAAAAGGTGTAGTTGATAGCAAAAAATAATTACATGTTGAAATTCTGAACCACGACACTGAAGCTGACATCCGGTCAAGCTCTATTTAAAGAGCTGCGAAAATTTCCATAGCAGTATTCAGAAGCCGGTTTGGTAAGCATATGTTAGCTTTCAATAAACACTCCTCGGTCAAGTACATGTTAGTGGTTAGAAAATCGATAAAAGTTCATTTAAAAAAATCACAGACAGGGCGAGAGAGGAAGGGCACGAAAAGTTGCATATGCTTAATCAACCTTTGACCACGGCACCGCAACCGCCTCCACTGTCTACATTGCACTCGCATATTTATTAACCGCACGGGCTTATTAGGCCTCATACGCGTCCACGAACACCTGCGGTAAACCACTGCCGGTGGCATCACGCCATCACATCTCCCCCATCAGCATCTCACCGCACATCAATCTCACCCATCCCAAACACCCAACCGCCATCTCCCACGCAAGAGGGAAACATGCATCTCGCCTGCTTCTATATGCAGCCCCAAAGCTTCATGTGTGATCAGGGTCTGAGAGGAAGACGGTGCATCGGGCGCCGTGGCTGGGAAGGGAGCCGACGGACGCTCCAACTTAGTCCACGCAGTCCGTCCAGTTGCGTATAGGTGTTCGTTTGGAGTGGTGGACTGGTGGGCGGAGAGCCAGACTGAAGCAGCTCCTTTTCCAGCAATCGATGACACTCTTATGCATGTGTGGAGAGTGTGCATACACTATGGGTAGTGCTCCTCAAACGGCGACTCAGTCGAAGACTGTTTGATTACCTAATCTTGAAGGGTGACGACCCAAGTTATATGCAGGACCATAGGTCGCCCTTCTAGGTCAAAAGCATGTGCTATTCAAGTACCAGCAAAACATAGCCATCCCAGCCCGGTATGCGCTAACAGCTCCCCGACATCTGGTTCCCCCCTGGTAGATGCGCTTGCACTCCCGCAATGCACACAGGTGGTGGGCATGGCTGCCCAGTAGTCCTTGTCGCTCTGTCCCCTGTTGGGATGTTGTTGTTGGTGAAAATTTCTGGTCATTTGTTGTGTAGACCGAGCGATGTGCGGGTTTTCGTCTTACCAGCCACCTAAGGCCTCTTCCGTTCCGGTCTTCTTGACTGTGTCTTGACACCGGGTCCAGTTGGGGAGTTGGGAAGAGACAGTGCGGTAGATGCTGCGCAAGTCTATTGTCAGTATAGACTAATTCACGCGCAACTGGCCATCCCTGCCTCTCTCTTGCTGTGGGACACATGGTGAACATCGTCGGCAACGGCGCACGAACTATCGACAACGTACTCCCTGCGGAAAAGAACAGCCATTGTTGCTTAATTTTCCTTGAAGGACGAGCACTCTTCAGATAGTGGATTCTAAGACTGCAGTTTCCGTGACTGGTTTGGCGGTTATCTTTAGGCACCGGTTTTTGTGTCAATCTAATAATTTAAACCATTTTGCCCGGAATGAATTTAAAGCAAGCTTAGACATCAGAATTTATTGGAACCAATAAATTTCGTGACGGCTTATTAATTGCAGCCTGTCGTTGCATAACACAGATAACAAGTTAGACAGATACAGAGGTTTGAACTTCCACAGTGAAAAGCAATATAAAACAGCAAGGTCATCGTATACTGTACGTAAACTAATCGATAAAATGGTAAATAGAAAACGCAACATAGGAAAGAAAACGGGGAAGATAACACACCGAGGGATCGCGGAAATCAAAAGATCCAGATTTACCAGGACAAGCTGAGGTTGACCACGTGGTCTAACTGTTAACATAGGTCGAGTTTCCCCCGCCGCATGCAGGCTGCCTGCAATTACCGCAGTAACCGAATTGTTCGTGCTCGAACTAGTACTCGAAAAGGTGTTTTAGGGTCAACTGAATGACCGCTATCGAGGAGGTGCCTTGTGATAGAAGACGATGAAATTTTCTTCTCCTGGTTTAGAAGCCATTTAGGCAGGTGCTCAATTGACCTGGCTGCCAATTGTCATTGCGTTCACCCAATGTGTAAGTTCAAACTTCTGTACAGTAAATGGGTTAACTTATGAAATGTCGACCGGAATTCCGAAATGCGTTTTCGTTTCGAAAAGGTTAATAAAGTTTTGTTGTAAAACCAATCATCGTGCATCGGGCGAATCCGACATTATGCTGTAAGAAAATCCTGACACAAGCGCTCTCTCTCCCGTGGCCAAATCCAACCTCGAGTGATGACGACATGCGCCCTCAAATCCCTAATTACAGTGATGGATACTTCGTATACTCAATCCATGAATATCACTCAAAAACTCTCTTACTCCCCTCTCTCAGCTTTAAGAACCAAAACGCGTCGATCTCGTCATGCGGGCGTCGTGGTGACGATGAGTATTTATGACATAATTGCCTTTGCGACACCTATAAACACTGTTAATTTTGTAAATTTTCATTCATTCATGTAACTGTATTGGCCTGACTAATAATTACCGAAAACACGTGTTTTCCAACTTGACATTTCAAGTGTAACATGGGAATATATGCAAAACTTCTTTCCGGCTGCATCCGAAAACCATACTCCGTAAAAAATGACTACGTAAGTAGCAAGCACTTTTAAGATTGAATTTCAATGCCCATGACGATTAAATTATTTCTCATGAATAACGGTTAAAAAAATATTTATTTTTTTGTTCAATCCAGTGGACAATTACGTCTTCTTTCAATTTTGTACTCGAAAAAAGAGTATAATTTGGTTTTGGAAAAGTTACCAACTGTGGCATTTCTTAATACCGTGAAATGGCCCTTCATAAAACGTCATTTCTCTGCATTTTCCACTGCGGCTTGTTAAGTTAACAATACGGTCCAAATCCACTGTTTAATTTTATGAACCCCATATTGTTTCCTTTTGATACCGTAGAAAATTATATGGTTTTCCGTAAGCGCAAATTATACGACTTGTAGTTTGAGAAACCTGAATGCAAGTGCAACGGCAGGTCAGGTTCAAAATTATTGGGGAATTGGAAAAGTTTTATAAAACCAAATTACATCATTCCTTTTAAATGTAAAGTTGAAAGAAGACGTAGTTTTCTACTGGATGAGCAAAAGAATAAATACTTTTATGCTTGTTTTCCATGAGATATAATTAAATATTAAAGAGAATCAAAATTTTGAAAAAAATGCAGGCTAATTAAGCAGTCATTTTTTACGGAGTACGCATTTATAATGCACCCGAAAAGAAGTATTTTTGAAAACCGCCGTTTTGGGGTAACTGAATAATTACAAAATTATTCTGCAAGATAATTGGTTTTAGAAAACTACTTAATCAATCTTTTCGAAACGAAAACGCGTTTCCGAATTTCTGTTAAGATTTCATGAGTAACCCATTTACTGTATATTTCTCCCTTGTTATCTGTGTTGTGCAACGCCAGGCTCCATTTGATAAGCCGTTGCTAAATTTATGGGTTCCAATAGATTCCGCTGTCTACGCTTGCTTCAATCTTATAATGCCATCTTCAGGCCTGGATATGAAGTTGCACTACAGTGAGTGACCTATCTCATGAAATGTTGGCTGAAATTCTGAAAAGCGTTTTCGATTAGGCAGGATTATTTGGTCGCGGTCGTAATACTGAATACCTTAGGGCATACTTTTACAACACTTCGGACTCGGCAGGATGTCGGCTTTTAAATACACTTTTTATAATCTCCTGTAGAAAGCGTACTCGGTAAAAAACGACTACTTAAAAAGCATACATTTTTCCCATTGATTTTCGATGGTCTTTCAAATTCAAATATATTTTATAGAAACCATAAATAAAAATATGCTTTCTTTTAGTCAATCAATAGAGAATCACGTCTTCTTTATATTTTATACTTAAGGAAGAATTATAATTAGTTTTCTAACTATGAGACTTTTTAAGACCGCGAAATGTCAATTCACATAGCATCGTACTTGGCCGTTTACCGCTTCTCCTCATGAAATGTACAACATGGTCCGCATCCATTGCAGAATTTTATGGACTCTGCACAATATCTCTTTAGTGGCATAGAAAAATATATGATTTTCTTTACTCGGAACGCATGCACCTTGCAGAAAGAAATTATTTAGTGCTTATGCAACGAATGATCAGGCTTCAAAGTATTTGGCAATTAAAAAACTTGTTTAAAACCTAATTATAATTCCTCCTTAAGTATAAAATATAAAGAAGACGTGATTCTTTGTTGATTGACTAAAAGAAAGCATATTTTTATTTATGGTTTCTATGAAATATATTTGAATTTGCAAGACCATCGAAAATCAATGGGAAAAATGTATGCTTTATAAGTAGTCATTTTTTACCGAGAACGCTTTCTGCAGGAGTTTAAAAAGAAGTGCATTTAAAAGCCGACTTCCCGCCAAGTTCGAAATGTAATAAGAATATGCCACAAGATAGTCAGTATTACAACCGCGACCAAATAATCCTACCTAATCGAAAACGCATTTCAGAATTTCAGCCAACATTTCATGAGATAGGTCACTCACTGTATGTGTTTTAAGCAGGTAAAGTCAGAGGATAGACATAGTACGCATGTGAATAATTGACACATGTGTGACACTTAGCATTCGTTGTGCGTGAATCTGCCTCGTAGAAATCTCGCAGGCGAACGCGGTGGAATTTAAAAGGGCAGCCTATCAGCCAAAAACTGCTTGATTATGTGTTAATTACGGATAGGCTGTTTGTTTTCGACACCACGTCTCCTCTTCTCCTGCTCACGTTATTGGATAACATTAAATGGCCCACTTTTACGGACGCGAGTTTTGCGTTAATATGCTATATATGCGTCGTTGGGATGTCAACTTCTATGCCAAGACTTCATGTCATCGACGGTCCTGCAGCCGAGTTTCCTGGGCTCCTATCTTCTCTGCTTCCTGATCTTCAGTGAAACATGCATCGGACGTAGACGTAAGCGCTGATGAATGTGATATTTTGAACTTCGATTTCCCTTATATTCTGAACAATTGACCGAATTTTGTTCCGCCTAAAATGTTCAAAATAAACATTTGTCGTGGTTAATGAGGTTAAAGGATTGTAAGTAAAGTGTAGAAGGCTTATGTTGGACATGGTTTCTGTTAGCTTCTCCTTGTTGTTCGGGTTGGATATTATGTGGAGGTAAATGCAAGAGCGTTTCCATGAGAAAATCTACAAATCTCAAGTTAGCAGTTCAGATAGTCGTATCAGCATATGTTGTGATATTGCCGTAAATGCGCGGAGGTAGCCTCTTATACGTTGATTATAAATCAACGTGATATTAGCTTCCTTGTAGCTTCTTCATTAAGATACTGCTGAATGAATGGCTAAGTGTATTTTCCTTTCTTTTTGCGGTTTGTGAAGTGTTCGGTTTTATTTTGACCGATGTAAGAAATGTATCTTGCATGACTACGTGCACTACGCGGTCATAGTCGGAAAAAAGATCCACACTCGCCTTGTAAGTTAACAGTATTGGAATTGGGAAAGACGGAATTTCGGAATGTCATGTCGATTCCAGTTACACATTCATTAATATCATGGAACACTTGTGTTACTTTGAACATTCTATCCCAAAGGTGGATTCACATACACATACATCCCTGATGGGCATAATCGACGTTTTTATTTATATTCTTATTTTGTGGTTTGTTTGTATTTCTACACGTTCAAACAATAGGTGGGCCAACTCATGAAATAGCAACCCAAATTCCGGAATGCGTTTTCGTTTCAAAAAGATTGATTAAGTGGGGTTGTAAAACTAATCATCATGCAACTTAATTCTATAATAATTTAATTACCTCAGAATGTCGGCTTTCGAACGAACTTCTTTCAGGCTGCACGCGAAAGCTATACTCTGAAAAAGATGGTCACTAAGTAGCAGGCGTTTTTCTCATTCATTTTCGATGCCCTTAAAAGTAAATTATATTACGTGGAAAGCACATAAATACATTAATTTTCCTGCCCATTCGGTGTAAAATGACGTCTTTTTCATATTTTGTCCCCAAAGGATATGTAGATTAGGATTTAAAAAAGTTATTACTTATGAGAGTTTTTTGGACTGAAAACCCGTTCGCGAATCAAACTGTCTCTGCATTTACTAATATTGCTTATAATTTTTGCAATATGGCACAAATATACTGCTAAATTTAATGAACCCCATGTGGTTTCCACTTAGAACTCTACAGAAATGTATGGTATTCCATAAGCAGAAAATATACGCTTGTATTTTGGAAACACTGAATGCAAATGCAAAACCCGGTCGGGTTCAAAATTATTCGGGAATTGGAAATGTTTTTGAAAACCGAATTACACCTTTTCTTTCAGTATAGTTTTGGAAGAAGACGTCATTTTATTCCGAATGGACAAGAGAATGAATATTTATATGCATGTTCTTATGTAATATAGTTGAATTTTTAAAGGCACCGAAAATCTTTGAGAAAATGCGTGCTACTTAGTATTAATCTTTTACAGAGCATTGTATTCGCATGCAACTGGAAATAAGTTTGTTCAAAGACCGACATCTCTTAGGTAACGGAATTATTATAAAATTATGTGGCAGGACGATTAGTTTTACAACTCTAATTAATTACTCTTTTCGAAACGAAAACGCATTTTGGAATTTCGGTCGACAGTTCATGAGTTAGCTCATCTACTGTAGTTAACGGTGGCTTATTTATATGCCTGTGCATCTTATTTGTTTGTCATCTGTATGTCATATCACTTGCGTACTTGTATTTAGTACAGATATATTTTTAACAGGCAATTTGTTGATTTGCGTTCTTCGTTGAATGAGCGATTAGAATTTCCAACTATTTGCTGCCTAGTCATTTGCTAAGTATTGTTGTAAGGGTTTTAATAATGTTGCTAATCACGTGCCTGTCCTGTGAATTTTGTTTCGTGAAGCACTAAAGTTCTGGGCTTTTCTTCATTTAAACAAGGCTCGTTCACATTTATGAAGAGCGATTATTTTCATGTTTGCCATGACTGTAAAAACTGATTTCCGTCTTCTCTAATGATAATCATCTTGATGAAGATTGCGCACATTAATTTATCAGGGTGACCTTAGTCGATTGTTGTGGAGAATGACTAGCTACAGTTCGGAAGGAAAAGACACTTGAAATCACCAATTAGAATTGGATATTGATGCGTTTGTTGAAACATGGACTATTATAGTTGTGATGAACATCTCTACTTCGACTTCTCTCGAACAAGATTTAGGGATGTATCAAAGACAGTAAGAAATTCTTCCACCAACAGTTGCTGTCACAATGATTTCCTTAGCTTGCAGATCAGTGCCACTAAAGTTTGCTCGATATCGATTAATATTTACTCAGCGGCAAGTGTGCCCTAATTTTTTTATGGACCACCAAGACAGGTCATAAAGAACTTGATCCCTCACATGTTTTAGCCAATTTTTGTGAGACGGAAGGGTGCCCAGATATCTTAACAGCGCACGTCAATCACAACAGACCAACAGACATTCCATACACTGCTATTCAAGTAGGCGATGCGACCTCCGCATACACAACGGCCGCAATGGACATTGGTAGGTTACTTGATTTCAACTACCTCATTCGATAATGCACCACTCATACTATCCATGAGGCTCATCGTTCTGTAACGTAAAAAATTTCACCAAGTAAAATATCCAAAAGAAAGTAAGATTTCTATTCTGAACAGATGTCAGCAAACTCGCATTACCAGGGCCATACGTCAACGCACAAAATATGACCTAGTACTTTTCTGATCTATTTGTCTGTGTTTTTCGGCATTTTATGTCAACGATGCTTTGCTTATTCACTCCAAAATGCAAATGCCATGACCAGTTTCCGATCATACATGTTAACTGAGAAGATGTGTGAATCTGCATATAATGTGTATTAATATTCCTTTAAAGAAGATGATTCCACAACAATGAAGCTTCTAGTACCATCGGATTTTGAATTCAAAAACTGGTTAGATAACAGTTTGAAGGACCGTAAACGATCATATCTCCTTTCGCGATTTGGAAGACTCAGATTTTACTTACAAATGAAGAAGTTCAATGCGTCCGCAGTTCACTCCTGTACACCACAACCGACCACGGACGAGACGGATGAGGGAAAAATGAAATACATCTGTCCATTTCATCTTTATGAATTGGAAATGGATTTAATTTGTCAGGTAAACAGAACGGCCAAGTTTTACTTTCTCTCCTTATGTTAGTTATTTCGACTAACAAAACATGACTTAGTCATAAGTAAGTGGTTTGATGCAGGAAAACGGACGTCCCCATATTACATGCCTCTTTGCGCTGAATTTCAATGAGGCGGGACGCTTTAAGGGTAAAGTTGGTGTTAGGTTAAAGTGACAAGAAGGAATTTAACGGAAGGCTACTTCAAGATGGGTGATTCTCGTTTCCTCGTCCAAACCAATAGTCTAAACTTTCCTTCGACACGATGTATTGCCTATTTGAGAACTGTAATTGGTGTAGCCTGCAAGGTGAAATGGACACCGTCTGTCTTTTGAAGATGTATTCATTTTTGGCCACCTTGCAGCACAGCGGATCAAAGCAGTACAGAACGCTACGTACGTTGTCCGCGCGGAATGTGGGTTGCCATGCTACCATAAAATCTGAAAGAGGAACTCTGACGCTGGAATTGGTGGAGCTCGGGGAACCCTATGACCGAATGTCGTACGGAGGTCTCCTCGTCTACCTGCCTGCACTCCTGGGCAAATCACAGCATTCAGAAGGTGAAGAGGGTTTCGTTTTGCACTTGAATTTTTGTTTTTTTCCGTAATTCATTCTCTGTGTCACTTTGCGATGGAAGTTAATGCAAGTTATTCAAAAGGGTCTCAAATTAATGTTGCACTGCTAGCGGGTTTGTGAATCAGTAAAACCTGTGATTAAAATAACAGTCGATGTTTAGTTTGGCAGTTGTCAGTCAAAGGGGTCATTAATCTCCATTTAAATGCAAAATCTCACGTTGTAACTACTTAACCGATATGGCTTTTGTGGCTACATGCCATAAGTCAATAGAGCCGAGTTCAGAATAATAAAGTTGACTGAATGATTTGCGAAATTGTGAATGCTCCATTCTCCAGAGGGATGAGACAGAGTAATTAGTGGCGTAAGTTGAATGAGAGAGGCAAGGCTTGCATTGAGAGAAAGTTGCTGGGCTTCCGCAGAGTCCGTGAATGTGGGGTAGACTGCCGAACAAGGGCCAACATCATATCTGCCAGAGGATGTAGCATAAACTGCAACACTACAAACTACCGCAAGTTTGGCCATCATCAGGTAGATGAAATACGGTATAACTGCATACAAATGAACGCCGTTTGGATTTTAGAAATTGCATGACTCTTTAAGCGGAAGAAATGTAAACCCAGGAAGCGAATGCCACTACGGAAGCGCAATGGAAAACACTGCATGATTTCACCGTAGCAGAGGCGCTCGCTTGCACACAGTGACAGCATCAGGACGGATTAGAGGACAAAACAAGGAAACCTGCAACCTGCCCTCCCAAATGTACAGGCTATATACGATCCAGGCAAATAGCACACCATACCTTCGATGTCAGAGTCTTATGAAGCAGATGTTCAGGGGGGCTATATAGTGACCGGTTAGTTCGCAAAGGTGAGGATACGCCAGCCGCGGTGAACCGAAAACTCAGTTCGCAACAGTCAGAACAGTCTATCTACGCCAAGGCTAAGAAAACAGCGTCACCCCCTAACCAGGATGGATTACCTCCATTAACCGAAGAGGCTACAGAACCTGCAGTGCTGAGCCGAGCACTTCCAGCGCGAACTCAAACACCCGTCCACAATCTGGAACGAGGCCATCAACCGAATTTCTTGAATTAACACCAATGACGAACTCGATCGTCCTCCTTCCGGATCAAAGCAACGCAACAGCTGTCCAGTGAAGGAGTACTGGATGCCAACGCAATGCCTGTCGGCGTTTACAAATGTGGGGACTCTCAACTCATGGGTCAGTTGGTTCCTTCGTTCCAAGCGGTGTGAATACGGGGATAAATTTGCCAAGACTTCAGGATTGGCGTCATTGGGCACACACACACAAGTGGAAGAGGAGCCTGCAACTCCGTGATACGCCTTTGCCCCCCCTCCTCCGTCTTCCCCCACCTGTGCAGGCAAGCTCTCAGACTAAGTCAGGACCTCCGTCCAAACCTACGTACAGATTGCTGAAACATCGTGGAAACACGAACATGATGTTTGTGGATGTTTGTCAACTGCATGAAAACTACTGGGGGATGGGGACCACTTTTGGCACAGTAAAAAACGACGGGTTTCGAAGGATCATGCTGAATTTGTACAGTAATTTGCCAGTGACTCATGCAAAGGGTTAGGCCGTTAATAACGAGATGATTGTGTGCGACGCAGTCAAAAATTGGACCCTTTGTGATGGACCGATGTAACCAAATAATGGGGCCCTCGCGATGGTAAATGGGCCAAGTTAGGTTTATGTACTCGCTGCCATCTTTGCATTCCTAACATATTGGTATTTGTCTGTCGCGAGGTGACGCCATAAATCACCATCTACTAGCTGTTCCACTGTCGACTACTCCCCATTCCTCGCATATATACACCCACTAGAGTTTCCAAAGCTCGTGCAACGATGACTGCCCGCCCAACGCAACGAACGGAGCTTGACAGAGAAAAATTAATTACATGCTGAAATTCTGAATCATGACACACCGAAACTCTCATTCGGTTTAACCCTTTTTAAAGAACAACCATATTTTAGTCTTTTATCCTTACTGTATGACAATGTACGCCCTGCAAAACAGAAAATCTTCTGTTGTCAACCGTCAGGCACTCGCAGACAGATACGCTATCAGCGCAAGCTATTTCAACGTAAGGGCTAACACCCGTTAAGTGCCGTCATTATGCACTCCGTTTGCAGATTAGTCTTGAATACTTCATTTACTGAACGGCTTCGGTCGCGTCCACTTCTAAAGTTCAAAACCTTTCAGGATATGACCTTGACGCAGTCAAGTACAGCAATCTGCATATGTTTCTAATATTTGCCTTTTGCTTTCAATGCATATATCGCAGAGGTTAACAGGGAGATTTCGAAGATGCAATGGACACATAAAACCACAATCCTAACTGACCGGGAGGACTACAGCCTTGAGTATGGAAGAAATACAACTCCTCGAAATGAATTCGGTGGGGAGTTTGTTGCATCGAACACAATCGGTAAATTTGCTCCGCCCTAAATATTTTTCTTCAAGTTCCTCTTTTTTGTTTTCTCTCCTGAACTATCCTTTAATGCATTTGACATTGTGCTGTCACGTTTATTTCATGACGTCTGGCATAACTCTAATTTTTATAGATCCAGTGTGGCCGAATGAAACATCAGTTTCGAATTGTTCTACGAGTTGCAGCATGGAGCATGACGGCAAATGGACACTTCCATACGAATCTAATGACGAGTTCGAAACCACAGATAAAACCGGTAATGGTAATAAGATTAAACTAAAGTCTTCCATTATTTTCTCATCTGAAGATTACTTTAAATGGATCCTGTGTTGTTATTACTTGCTAAGATATTTCATACTGTTTTAGTTTAATTTGTATATTTCAAGGATGTGTTAATGTGCCTTCGGTATTTTGCATCCATACGGCCCCCAAGTCAAACCGTATCCAGGAATTTATTTAGCTGCAGGTTTCAAATCGAGACACAACACCATCACTGCCTTGGCTAGCACTAATACTGACTTACCAAAAGCCGAATCCACGATCGAAATAATACACTGTTTTGCACAGTGGCGCAGGTATAATACAGACGTAGTCTGCGGTCTCGCAAAGGCGCATACTTTGACTTCACATGATTTGGTGGATGCGCTTAAAATTATACTGAATGGTAGGAACCATTCGTCATTCTATTATACCAAATGGACCAAATCAGAAAACAACCACACAGATATGTACATTTTTTTCTGTGACTGTCCGTTTTCACTTGGCATCAGCTTTATTATTACTGGATCATGGAACTTAGACGAGTACTTCTCCTAGAAACTTAGTCACATTTTTATAAAAGGGACCTTAATCTCTTGGTTGTATGTACACAGAAACTGGAATCGACGAAGAAGTTTGGCTATAAATTTACAGTAGGTTTGCTAACTTATGGAATGTTAACCGAAATGTTGAAGCGCGATTTCGTCTCGAAAAGACTACTTAAGTAGGGTATAAAAATTAACCATCATGCAGCAGAATAACATATTAATTCAGCTACCTCGGGATTTCTGCTTTCGAAAGGACTTTTTTTCGGCCGCATTTAGAATCCACAATCTGCAAAAAATGATTACTTATGTAGCAAACATTTTCCTCCTTGATTTTCGATGCCCTTAAAAATTCAACTATATTTCATGGAAAACATGTATAAAAATATTCACTCTGTCACCCATTCGATAGGAAAGTACGTCTTCTTCAAATTTTATATCAGAAAGAACGGTATAATTTGGTTTTCCAAAACTTTTTTAGTTTCCAAATAATTTTGAACCCCACCTGCTGCTGCATTTGATGTCAGAGTTTTCAAAATATAAGCCGTATATTTTCCGTTTACGGAAAACCATACATTTCTCTACGGTATTAGGTGGAAACCATATGGGGTTCATAAAATTTAGCAGTATAGTCGAACCATATTGCAAACTTTCTAAGCAACATTAGTAAATTCAGAGACAAGATGTTTCGCGAACGTGCTTTTCACAATTTTAAAAAATCTAATAATTAGAAACTTTTCTGAAACTGAAATGACATCCACATTAATCTCTAAGGCTTTCATGTACCGCCCGCACGATTAGTGGCGGCACCTTGCAGTATCTGTTTTGCATGTAGATAAGACAAAAGGCGAATACCAGAGGAATGTATGTGTGCTTAGCATGGGATGTAAGTATGTGACTGAATGGCAAGACGATGTGATGACATCTGTGGCAAGTATGGTTTCCTATGAACTATGACTGTGATGTACGCGGGCAGCCGGCGAAGTAGTAGAGGGGTGCTTACGGATCACGCTTCAGGATTCACTCGTTGTCTTTGGGCTCTCTATCGAGCCGTGCCAGAAGATACGCATAGTAGGTGGGCTAACTCATGAAATATCAACAGATATTCCGGAATGCGTTTTCCTTTTAAAAAGATTAATCAGGAGGAGTCGTAAAACTAGTCAGCCTGCAAAATTATTCTATACTATTTCAGTTATCCCAGGAGACCGGCTTTCGAATGAACTCCCTTCCGGCTGCATGCAAAAACTAAACTCTATAAAAAATGACTACAAAATTAACATTAATTTTTCTCATAGATTTTCGTCGCCTAGATATTCAATTGTATTTCATGAAAAACATGCATAAACATATTCATTCTTTTGCTCATTTGGCAGATAATTACGCCTTTTTCTAATTTTATACTCCAACGAGGGCCGCAATTCCGTTTCACAAAAGCTTTCAATTGTAAGACTTTTAAATACCGTGAAATGACCGTTCATAAATCAAAATATCCTTACATTTACTAATGTAGCTTGTAAAGTTAACAATATGGATTAAATCCACTGCTAAATATTATAAACCCTATATGGTTCCTCTTTATTACCGTGAAGAAATGTGTGGCTTTCCGTGCGCTGAAAATATACTACTTGTAATTTGGAAACCCTGAATCTAGGTGTAACGGTAGAGCGGGTTCAAGATTAATCGGGAATTGAAAAACTCTTTTAAACCGAATTGTACTCTTCTTTCGAGTATAGCATTAGAAGAAGACGTAGTTGTCTACCGAATGAGCAAAAGAATGGCTATTGTTATGCATGTTTTCCATGAACCATAATTGGACTTTTAGGGGCATCGAAAATCAATGAGAAAAGATAATGCTACTTCAGTAGTCACTTTTACAGAGTGTAGTTCTTGCATGCAACCGGAAGGAAGTTTATTCGAATGCCGGCATCCTGAGGTAACTGAAATATTATAGAATTTTGCTGCAGGCTGACAAGTTTTACCACCCTCCCTAATTTATCGTTTCGAATAAAAAACGCATTTCGGAACTTCTTTTGACATTTTTTGAGTTAGCCCACCTACTGTATCGGCGCGCAATATGCTCAGAATGGCATCGCCGCCAAAGACCTGGGAGACTGAAATGGCCATTTCTGGCTTATTAGTCATCGTCAATCAGACATACCCGACCGCGATGTGTAGAACGTCTGGGGCTCGATTCCGCAATCTGTTGGTTAAATGTCCGACGCCCCGCTTACTGAGCTATTGACTCGGTGACTGACTGACGATGATTTATAAACCCCAGTGGTCATTTCGATTTTCTTCGTCTCTGTCGTAAATGCCATTTAACTGAAGAAATGTTTATTTAAAGACCAACACGTGACAATGCAAGAATGGCACTGGGATTGTTTTGGGCATGAATTATTGCGCAATCTTGCCTAATTTTTATTTCGTACTTAAAATTTTATCAAACCTTTAAAAAGACATTTAAAGTGTCATGGAGAACAGTAAATGTCTAATACTTGCGTGGACTATAAATTCTTTCTTGCAAAATGAAGGAGGCGTTTTTACTTATACTTTCAAGAATATACTATAAAACTGAACACGACTTCATTTGCATTGTTATGCGTCAGTAACAGTTCAACGTAAATAATTGAGAGGTTTATTTATTCAAATTTCAGAATTCACCATCCCCAAATACAGGAACAGAGACATCCTGATGCCCACTGTTGTTGTAGATACGCTTAATCACTTTTTTCGCACAGGCCGGCCATCCATCTATTTTATTTCCCTCAAGGTGAAGCAACTGCAAATATCTTCCTCACACTGCTCAGTAAGAATTAATGAAAGCTCTTCACAACTGCTATACAGCTGCGAAATAGCCCTCTCCTATACTCAGGTCAGAATGTGCTGGGTAAGTTAAATCGTTGTCTAAGAGTGTGCTAATACCTTATCTCACTTGTTTTATGGGACAATTATATTTACTCAAACTTTGTCAGTTTGTAGGCTACCTAGAGAATGATCAAGCGTTTACCTCTGCACAGTAGGTGGGCTAACTCATGAAATGTCTTCCGAAATGCGTTCACGTTTCGAAAAGATTCATTAAGTATGGTTGTAAAAATAAGCATCGTCCAGCATAATTATATAATAATCCATTTACCCTTGGGTGCCTTCTTTCGAACTTACTTATCACCGACTACATGCAAGATGCATACTCTGCAAAAAATGAATATTTAAGTACCGTGCAATTTTTTTATTGATTTTTGATGCCCCTAAAAGGTCAATTATTTTGGAAGTCCATTGCATTTGTTAATGGACTGGGGGCCAGTAAAGCATGATTCACGTAGCTCCCGGCTCACGTGGTTGTCGCCTCTTGCGAAAACTTTGGCCTTGTCTTCAAAGCCAATGCCTACCCGCGCAACGTCGTCAACCGTTGCATACGCAAAAGGGACGAAAGGCCTAACCACATGGACACCAAATTTTGGCGAGCGCTTCCGCTTTTCAAGAACGTTTCGGAACCTGTCGGCCGCCTTCTCGCAGCACTTGGGGTTGGAGTTGCACGCAGACCGGAGGCCGTCATCAGACGTCCGTTAATGAAACCGAAAGACCCACTGTCACGGCTAGAAACGTCTGGAGTCGTTTATCGGATCTGGTGCAATTGCGGATAAAGCAACTACACCGGAAAAATTGGAAGACAGCTACGAACGAGGATGGCAGAACACGCTGCAGCGATGCGGAGAAATGGCGCCAGCTCTTAAGTTGCGGCTCATTCGACGAGATCCGGCCAAACACTCAAATTTGACGAGGCCGAAATTTTCGCGAGAGGTGACAACCGCGTGAGTCGGGAGCTGCTTGAGTCATGGTTCACTGGCCACCGGTATATTAACAAGTGCAATGACATTCCTCTTCCATACTCGTGCTGAGACTTCGCCTAGGCGGAGTAATTAGCCACGCGGGGAGCGCACAGGCAACCACCTTTCCCAACGCCAGGATCGGTTGATCAGATGGTCGAGCAGGCATCACGCCAACGTCCAACGCACGTGATGAAATTGAAACAACTAACGACGCGAATGTCTGTCATCAAACGGTCAACACACCAAGTGCCACGATGCCTGATTATGGGGGGGGGAGGCATGGATATTCATAGGTAGGCGATGGCATGGCGACTGAATCCTATGTATACTACAGCCCCTTGTCCATGAATCCTTCTGCGTGAACCACTCTGATGATGGGTTCAAGCAGAGATACGAAACATCCGGCCGATAAAGCTCTTGTCCCAGCGATCGTGTCTCCTTCTTCAGTACTGCTTTCTGTGACTCGTCCCTTTGCTTCCATTAGCAAAGACAGGCCGATGCACCCATTTCTGGCTTATCAGCCATACCGACTCTAAGTTTGGATAACCTGCTCACTGGGTTTTAAGTCCGACGCCCTACCAGGACAACGGGTCCGCGACTCAAAGTTAGACCTTTGAACTGAACACTCAGCGGCTGAAAAACCCGGATTCCAATCTCAGGTCATCCGGACCTAGGCAACCGTATCTGTGGGAGTTATCATGCAGCAGGCACCAAGACTTACGATCAATCGTTGGAAGAGCATTCACAGGACATGCTCGTTCAGCTGTGCCTTGGAACTTAATCTAAAGCCCGCGCCGGTAGTCGCAAACCAACCACAATAGATGCAATTAGGAATAGCGATTAGGTAAGTCCTGTCTAGTGCTCTCCCCGACAGACGGTGCCTCGGCGACAGGGTCCCCGTTAGCAGAAGCAGTATACCGAGCTGTTCCGCACAGTTCAGAACCACCTAGCTAGCTCTCCGGCTTATGGTAGACATGTCGCCGTCTAGTGAGTGTGTGCTATGACACTTTCGGCAAACCATGGCCCTCGCAGCTTGGTATGCATGCGCCAGCGCTTCTATGGTATCTGGTTCCCTGCCGGTAGATTTGCTTGCGCCCCCACTATGTACACAGGTCGTGAGCATAGCCGTCCAGCCGTCCTCCTCTTTCTGGCGCGTTGTCGTGTTGCTGTTGGTTAAAATCCTGGTCATTTGCTGCGTAGACCAGGGGATGCGGAGCGGAGCGGAGCGCCAAGATTGGGGCATGACTGGGCCATCCACCTGCGTCCCCTCACCTCCGGTCTTTTTGACTCTGTCCTGACACCAGTCTCATTTGTTGGAGCGGAGGGTCTGGTAAGTGCGACACACGTCTACATTCACAATAAACTAATTCCCGCGCATGCCACCGTGCCTGCTTCACCTTGCTGTGGACATTGTCGGATGCGACGGTCAAACTGTATATATCCTTAAATATTCTTTCCACCAGATATTCTAATTCAGAAGTCAAGTCTGTGTTTTCGATCTAGCCCAGCAAGTCTAGGTAACATGTTGTGACTCAGTGCCAGCTGACATCACATAAAGCCTGCATCTTGGCACATACTGACAAGCACAAAAACTAAACTTTCAAGCAACCTTAAAAGGGTAAAATTGCATTACCCTCTCTCTGTAGTTTTGCAAAAATACATCTTAAATACCATACTTAATTTTCGTACGTTTTGCAGACAACCCGGACCACATCGCGAATATTCAGCGAAGTCTGTTACCCGATGCATCTTAGTCAGGTCAAAATTCGTGCAAAGGGGACCCGAACTCTGAAAAACACCGATAATATTTTTTCGATAACTTCTATTTCTTGCACTCCACTCTCCGGTACTGTTACTAAAATGCACATTGAAAGCAATGAACCGATTACCATTTATGCTGACAGTTTGCTTTGTGATGCGGTTAAACCACACTTGCCTCTCTATAAGCGAATGAATTCTGGAGGCCCCTAATTTGAATTCGTTGCCAATTACTAACTTCGGCCTACATTGTAAAAACAATTTCTAGAATGAAGTATCTGAACCGGTGGAGTTTATTTTAAAACTTTCTATATACCAGAACGGCCCATTTATTGCTTAGTAATCCCAAACATTTTCTTGCCCGCTGTTGATAGCCCATTTGACTGAATTAATTTATGTTGCTTTTATCGTCCGTATAACGCTGTCCATCTGTCTGACTTAGTCGGTGGGTATGACTACAAACCTCAGAGCTAAACGGTGGACCCTTTGTGCCCTCTGGTGCAAAAAATCCGTTTTTTGCCTAATTCCCATCCATTGATCTGGCATTTATGGCAAAGAGTCACCCCTGTTTCGTGATCAATTTGTCTTAAAATGTTTTATCTAATGATGAGTTGGATAATGTTACACAGTTATACTTGTTATTTTGTCCTAAAGCGAAATCTATACAGTCATTTCAGAAAAACCTCCAGCACAGACAACGGTTACCTCTAGACCACAAACTATCAATTCTTGATGTTCTCCACATGTCACTGTGGGTACCCTGATTGTCCCGTATTTTATAGGAAGAAATCCATTAGGGGAAGTAAATTGTAGATAGACAGCATATGTCTCAGTTCAGTTAACATATGGTTCTGTTTTTGAAGCCAAAACCTTCTCTGCTTTTCGCTTTTTGCCGCGGTTTGCGATAAAATGAAAGGTATGCGCAAATTAAATGTGCAGTTTTGCATCCAGATTTAGCGTGTATTTCGAAACCTGAATGACACTGTCGTCTAAGAGCCGGGTGCACAAAATGCCTTCTTGAGATTTTGGATGGGGAATGGGAATAGAAAAAGCTTATATTCTATATGCAGGGTGAACATTCATTGTTAATTTTATCATTCCACTGCTTGGAATTCCATGATGAAGTAAATGCGGCCTTTATGCAAGTAGACGTTTTGAAAAGCCGTAAGCCAACATCGAAAACAGACCCAAACTTAACGAAAGCTGCGAAGAAGAGTAGATTTTAATCTCGCAAAATGGCCTCTCATTCTACATGTCCGCAATTTAGCCTTGAGCCCTAAGTATATCGCAGTGCTTCCGTCACTGTAGCATCTGACAAAGGAAATCTCAAGGGTGCGTAAATCTGATGCAGTTTAGGCAGTCAGTTCGAGTATATATCTGAAAAACACGTTTTTACTAACGGACTGTAGAAATTGAGTCCTCATTATTGAATAAAAGATTTAATTTATTAACGGAGTATGAATCCCCTGCTTCTTGATACTTCAAATTGTCAAATAAAATAGTGGTTACAAATTGCTTGCAAAAAACGCACCACTACAAAGCAAATCCGATAATGAGATGAAATTAACGAATCTAAGCGTTCATGATTAGGTCATGATAAATTCACAATTTTTTACCTAAATTTCACCCGAAGTTCTCCATGAGATTTATTGTAAACGATCTGATAACACTAGAAATATCCGTCTGGGGGTTCCCTCGTAGCAATCGAAATAACCAGTTGTTTTATAGACAACCTATCAAGTTCTACGGAGGAATTTTTTGCATAACTAGGTTTTTATTTGCTCTGCTGCAGTATATGTAATCTGAAAGATATGAAGTTTAGGTCTTTAAAAACACCACAGTTCAAACCAGTCAGAAGGACTAACTGCCCGTTATCGAATCTTGTACAATTGGGCCAAAGTATGATAGGCACGAGACGGAGAGAGATAGTTGACATTTGATGAACTACAACCTTTAAATGCACGTTGTTGGGCCCAAAGTATCTACGAAATTAAGCGAACACTGCGGTGTATTTTATATTTCATCGCGGAGCACTCACTGTGTTCGGTTGAACTATTGTCATTTGGGGGGCCATCTACTTCTTGCACATGTGTAAAGCATATATGCAAACATAAATACACGGCATATCGAAATGTGGAAAGCAAAGTATAAATATGCGGATGTATATTTATCTCATCGTTAATTTTTATGTCATGTGCACACACTAAATTGGTACTTTTAAAATGTCAATTTTTAAAACCTACATTGCTCAACGTATACTACAGCGGAGACACAGGTTCGTATGTTAATGCATCGTGACATTTGGCGTCGCAGTGGCTCACATTTACCTGCGACGACAATAATATGGTATGTAATCCCCTTATGCAGACCACAGGTAACTACGAACCTAACAGCAACCACGGTTATGGTTTCAGCGGAATATCTCTAACCTGTAAGCATTTAAGGAAAAGTAGGACGTAATCATAGCATACGCCAAGCTCCAAAACCCTAACCCTAGCCTCCATTCCGGTTTCAAACCATAGCCCAGACCTGAAAGACCTATTCCCAAGAATACCCCAGCTAACACCAGTTTTATCCGTTGTCCAAACCTCAGCCGTGAACCAAAACATGCAATTTTAGTATCAGTAATTCGATTGAAGGTCAAAATCTGCATCGCGACCGTTATGAGGCACACCCACCACCCAGAGGGGTTATGTTAGCTACCCCTACCTTTGAGACTATGCTAGATGACGTGGTATTTACAGTCCACAGAAAACCATTGTACCGTGTAGACCACCACCCTGCGTTCCCTCAAGATATATAGGGCCAGATATGTTGAACTGTTTAAGAAAAGAGGGCCTATTCTATTGCGCAATTTTGTTTTCTTATAGTGGATAATATTTTTTTTAGAAAACAAAGCAGTGTAGAAAGCGGGTTACTCAGGTAGAAGTAAAAAGGACAGACTTTGATAAAGGAGGCACATGAAATAGAGGAAACCTCGAAAACATTATATCAATCACAATATATTTCATATTGACCAAACCGTGAGAAACTCGGCGCCTCGGTGGGATTCGAACCCACGCAGTAAAGGGAAGGCTTTAGTACAGCCAACGCGCTAATCAATTGGACTAAGAGACCCCACCGGACGACGCGAGTTTAATCACATTTGGGTCAAGTTACCCGCACAATGTAAATTCATAGTTACTTGATCGTCCTTTCCTATGCGTTAAATAACTAAGTCTACAATATGACCATCTTAACCGACTTCCTAGACTTGCTTGATGAGATAAATATAAGTGAGTAGTATGGGTTTCACTGAGCGTTGTGCACTTTAGCTACTGGGCGCGAGTGCTTCGCAAAATATCTTTCTTCCAAGCCAGATATGGCATTTAAGTAACAGAAATATTTTCAACTTCATGCATTGGAAAAGCCTATAAACAGTTTGGCGGATGCTAGGTGTTTGATGAAAACGCACTAGTCGAGGATTGTTGGTTTAAGAACACACTTCCAAGGACGATGAGGACTTATTTTAATCAAATTGGTACCTGCACGTCCGTGAAAGGGGACGCTTCGAAAACTGCCTCGTTCTGTGGGGTTTAGTGAATACCAAATTCAGAAATAGTTTTCACCAACATTTGATGAAAACTGATCCGCCACAGTTGGAGTGCGCCGTTCAGTCGTGGAAACCCTGGATCGCTGAAGTCTTTAGCATCTCCGATAAAGTTTAAAGGCGCTCTAACAAAATCGATAGTCGACATGATTTCCTACCTTACGGAACAGGGTTATTCAGTCACGATCTGTTTCCCTGAGTAAAAGACAGCTAAAAAGCGTACTGACGCGAAACTTTCTTGCTATGTGCGGTCAGAACTGTTGCCTTTTGCCTCGATACTTCTGTAAGCTTGGAACCACAACGAACCTTCGAGGTCATTCAACCAAATTAAGTGTGACGGGTGCCAAGCTGGACATACGGAAGTACTTCTTCTACGTGAAAATTAGAAAGCTCTACTTGTAGGTATGGTTATGTCCATGTTCATCGAGGCTCTTAAGCGCAAGCTGGATCAGCAAATCAGTACCAATAAAAATGTCACCTGACCGATATTGCTTTACCGCTTCTGCCCAACGATAAATTACTGTAATAACGTTACTGGTTATAGAGCAGTAGCGTTTGTTTTCGGTTGACTTTTTGCCACATATTTACTGCACGTGTGTGCTGACATTCACTCTGGCGCCTGTGGATAAATGAAATCGTACGAAATTTTCAATAGAACAATAATCCATAGACTGAATACTCTGGGACATAGTAGTGCCAATGTTCTTAACACGTGGAATACTTCATTTATTTGTACAGTTTGCATAATTCATATGTGACTGTTTGATGATTCCATTTTCCACGTTATTGATATACTTCCTTTTCTTAAAACAAATAGGGAGTTTAAAGATGTAACACCCCAAAGAAACTTCACTAAAGGTTCCGATAGAGAATGTACCTTGGATGGGCATTTTATGTTAGTAAAACAAAACAGTAAACCATATTTTCAGAGGAGTACTATGTTTTTCATTTGAATGAGCCAAGGGTACTCGTCTTCGGTTGCCTTTTAAACTGAAACTGCGAAATTACTCTGAACGGCAATAGACGCCTCCTGTACATAATTTAACTTACTTGACGTGTAAAAAATATTTAATCGAAGTACCACCCTAAGACCGAAATCCTACTTTCCTTACTAAAGGCCAAACTGATTAATGGCAGACGTTCAGTTTAAAACATTTTGAGTCAAACGTATGATCTAATACCTACAGCAACGTAGGAGGCGAAGTGTTTCAAATCAATGCTCGTGAATAATTGCTAACAACGGCTTAAAATGAAAATACTAAAAAATCCAGCACTTCAGGAAAGAAAATTTTGAGTAGCTTAAAACTTGCGTCAAAACAAGGGAATACTCACTGAACAACCTGGACAAAGATTCCGGTTCTAATGAATAAGAGTAATTAGGTTTCGCAAATCAAATCAATTCTGGCTGATAACGCTAAACCCAAAAAAGGCCAAATAAGGACCAAACTGGGGACGTAGAAGCTCAAGATACAAAATGTCTTAGAAAATAGGAAGACCAAGGTTTTCGTAGTGAACAAAAATTCGAAGCTCTTAAATTCACAGGCAGAATACTCCAAAGGCTATATGGCTTGCTAAAGACTCATCATCCAGACCCTCTGATGCGGCCGGTATTAGACATGGGTAAATTACCTCATCACGCAATTGCAAAATGGCTGGCGGGAAGACTGAAACCGATTCGACACTGAATAGCGCCACGCAGTTTACGGGACACATTTTAATTCATCGATCTCATAAGACATACACGTATTAATGGGAAAACGATGCTGTCCCTAGACGTCGTATCCTTGTTCACTAACACTTTTCCCACGAACATGATAGAATTTTCTGTGACGAGATTGTTAGACAGGATTTCCCACTCGGAACGCTGCTGTCGGAAACCCGAAGAAATGGTCCTTTTGCTGCACGTCAAATGTCCAGTTAAGATTTACTGATCAATTTTACTGCTGGATTGATGGCATTCAGACAGGAACACCCCTCGGACCTCTACTAGCTGATATCTTCGTGTGAAAACTAGAGAAAAACTGACTCTGTCCAATTATGAATAATTTTTATTCCTGCGCTCGATAAGGTGATGACGTTATTTCGATAGTTAATGAAACGCTTGATTGGACATCCGCCTAGATTAGGTAAATCAGGCTCACCCAACGTTAAAATTCGCCTCAGAAAAGAAGAACGAAGAGTGCCTCCCCTTCCTGGACTTCCTACGTAATAAACCGCCTGTTGAAACTATTCGTACACGTATGCCTCGTGGAAAAAGGTGAATAGGACACTAAGCAAAGTTTTACAGCATTGTGCCGCCAAGTAGAAACGAAGATTGGTTCACTGCCTCAGCAACTGAGCCAGGAGAATATGTACTCCAGATACGCTCGAGAGCGAAATCGCTATTATGTAAAACAGGCCACGAGATAGCGGCTTTCCCGAAAAGCGTATTGGTGAAGATATGGAAGCAATTCCCCCAAAATCAGACATGCCGACGGTTAAGAAGGATTTTTTTACACACTACCATTTCAAGGGCATCTGGCGGGCTGACTTCTATATCAAGACTTAAACTTTGCTATCGTGCGCATGCACTCAGCCAATGAGATGAGGCTAGTCTACACAAGCACTCTATGTTATCGTTTTGAATGTAGGGATATGCTTTCCCGCCAACCTTCATTGTGTATCTACGCCCTCATTTGCTCCTGTGAGGCATATTATACAGGTAGAACGACTAGAGGCCTATCCTGCCTGGCTTAAGCTTGGTATGGTATTAGTCGAACAACCGGAGATCCATCCAACTGGATGCGTGAGCATCATCCTGTCTGGATAAATCAAAATGTGTAAAAGTCTGTCTTAAATGCAACTGTGGTTTATTTGGTTGACAGCAGCCACCACGTAGACGTCAATCAAGCGTTTCGAGCCATCTATAAAATGCCGGTGGATACTGTACTGTTAGCCGTCCAAACTTTGTGCTCGCACAAAGCATCTATAGAGATCCTGAGAATCACTTGCTTAATAATAAGCTCATCATATGTGTTCGCACCGCCTGCGACGGCGAGTTACAACAATGAAACACAGACACGTAGTTGCCGGGTTCTATCCCCCTCCCTAAGACTCTGGCGGAATTAGACAACAACCCTTGACCTCTGAACCGCCTCAATTATCCCCCCTCATACTTAAAATTTTTATGTTGCCTTAACTTTTACTACCCTACCTTCCCCTTCGTCACTCTGCTGGGCTGATGATAAGCAATCAAGGGCGTATATTTATTTGACCTGACTTTCATAATGTATTTTTTTAGTTGGGTCAGAAAATGTCAAAGCCTTTTCCATGTCTCAATGACGGAAGAGGAAGCGCTACTTACAACATTCTCAGTACGCACTGATAATCATGCATTTTCCTTTAACGCATATCAACATGCATGTAATTTACCATCGGTATAAGCTTTTAGGAGTTGGCGCTTCGCAAACTAACTTTAAATATATCTGAAAAACCTAATGAATCTGACCCTCTGCCAACAGTTCGAAATGCGCAATTGACATAGCAGAAGCATGAGGGAGGGAGAATATAACTGAGAGATAAATTGTGAATGTGATGTGGGTTTTTTCCTTTACTGTCTATAACCTTTTGGATAAATTTACATAGGATGGGTGCCACAGCGAATCTGTTCCAAATAAATACATAATCAACTTGGTCCATGGACATGCAGGAACCAGAATATAATATACAAACGGTTCACTGGCATTGTCACAGGTCGGACGCAGAGGACTGTTTCACGGACGTTACCGATCATAATTACGTCACAGGCCATATAAAGTGACAAAAATAAACATGTCAAATAAACGTGGGACCCTCACTGTTATGGTTAGGATCTCACTCAATCCCATTCTGTTTGCTCGCCAGCTTGCTACTGGCGACAACGAACGTTGTACCATAGGACAAATACCGCACAATACATATATACATATATAGTATACAATACATATAATTGGGTGAGATACTAACCACAGCAGTGAGGATCAGGCGTTTAATTGATTGAAATATAACTGACACTTGCAAAAGACTACCCCAACCATTACGTTATTAGTGTAGCACTGACCACTTGTATGTTTAAATAAAAATCTTTGAAGGTTTTATTTCTATTACGTATCGTATTTCGTGATAACTAATTTTTGTGTGATAGATGATGGTCAAAATGGCAGTTGCTCATTCGCGAATCTTTGATTGAATTAAACATGTTTGCAGGACATATAGGCTTTTTGCTGTGGGCGTCATCTCATAATATGATAAAGGTTCTGTTCATGATTTTATGACTAAGATGGATAGAGGCAAGAACAGGCAAGCTTCACAAAGGGATTATTTGGCGTATATTGAAAGTTGCGAATGTTCGTTTTCCACTGTCATAAGCCAATAATTAAGGCTTATCAAGATCACGTTTTAAGGGATTAAATCAATGACAGCAGAATTTCGACAGTCAAAAGTAGCATTAAAAACTAAGTCCTTGAGAAATAAACAAAACACTACAGAGCGTGACCGATCTCATGAAAGGTTGGTCAAAATTCTGGAATGCGTTTCCAATTAGGAAGGATTACGTAAGTGGTGTTGTTAGACTGATTATCATGCAGCATAACCCTAAATTATTTCGGACTCACCAGGATGTCAGTTTTTGAATGCATTTCTTTTTGACTTCCTGCAGAAACCACACTCGGTAAAAAAAGACTTTTTAAGTAGCATGCATTCCTCCTATTGATTTTAATTGGTCTAATAAATTCAAATATATTTTATAGAGAACACGCACACAAGTATGCACTATTTGTTCATTTGGTAGGAAATCACATTGTCTTCATATTTTATGCCCGGAGAAAGTGTGCCTTTAGATTTTAAAATGTTTCCTAATTCCCGAATACTATTCAGCCTGATCTGCCATTATATCGGCGCTTAGCAATTTCAGTCTACAAGGTGCATACTTTCCGCGTGAGGAAAGTCATACATTTCTCTATGCCTTTAAGAAGATATCACACAGGGTTCATGAAATTTTGCAATGGATTCAGACTGTGTTGTAGATTTCATGAGGAGTATTAATAAAATGGCATGTGCGGTTTTGAATGCATGCACATCGCACGGTCTTAAAAATTTCATAATTAGAAACTTTTGTAAAACCAAAATATACACTTTTTGGGCATGCAATATGGAGATGATGTGATATCCTACGAAACGAGCAAAAGAAAGCATATTCTTGTGTCTTTTCTCTATAAAATGTATTTGAATTTAAAAGAACATCGAAAAGCAAATGGAAAAATGCATGTTACTTAAGTAGTCATTTGCTACCGCGTGTGGTTTCTGAAGGAGTTCAAAAAGATGTGCATTCAAAGGCCGAAATCCTGGCGAGTCCTGAAGGTTATAGGATTATACTGCATGCTTATCAGTCTAACAACCCCACTTAAGTAATCCTTCCTAATCGGAAACGCATTCCTGAATTTTGGCCAAATTTCATGAGATCGGTCACACACTATATATATGGTCAAGCATAAAGCCAATATCGCGTTGAGATTCAAGGAATAATCCAAACTTGAAGGAAAGTTGATTTGTCAACAGGAGCGAAACGAAGGGTCATCGGAAGCAACCGCGAAGTAGTAGACACGATTGCTCGAACCAGAGCTTTATTTGCCTGTCGTTTCGGATTCCCACCATCAGAGACAATGGAAGATATAGGATTGCAGTCCGAGTGCGGTGTGTGGTAACCTGGGTTCTGCATCCTGTAAATACTAAAGCCTCTTGTGTATGAACTACCCGTATCTGCTACTATCCCTGATGATGTTTTCAAGCAGGAATCCGAAACGTCGGGCGAATAGAACTCTTGTTCCATCCCCTGTTCCCTCTCATCAAGAGAGAGAGAGAGCAAATGTGTACCAGCTACGTGAGCGTGTCTAACGGCGTCGAAAATTTTCTCGACGAGAACTCATACGCGTACATGACTGGACTATAGTCTGCAGAATGTGAGTTGATATGTACAGTTTTAACGTCTAACAGACCTGCTGTGAGAAACAATAGTACACTGTTTCCATAACAGGTAGTCAAACAGTATGAAGTTTCTTTTTCTCGAATACCCTGCATAGCCAATTATAGTCGCAAAATTTTTTTTGCTAACTTTTAAAATAGACAAATACATTACATTTTAACTCGCGGGAACTTTTTGCCGATATTTTGCTGGGCGTCGCTTTTCCCTGATAGACCGCACGAAAATATTTACGTTCATTCGGATTTGAAAAGCTCAGCTTTTCGCACTTAGCGGATTGTCAGGCCAAGTTAGAGGGCAGCTTTTTTGAATGCATTTTGTGGTTAGTATGCTTATTTGGACCAAAGCGAATAATTTCCTCTATGGTTGGAAGAAGAAAAAGACAATAATTTGGTAGCATCCTACAGTCTTCTTAACAAATAATTACAAATTGCTTAGAAGCCGTCGAGGCAAATAGTCCCCTACCGTCTAAGTTCAGCGAATTTCATACGTCTCTTATTATTAACGATGACTTTAAACCCACTTACTGAGAGGCAGAGGTCGGCCAACGAGTGGACTGGATTGTCTCGTCTGATTGACCTGGTGGTGGGGTCAGTTTTCAAAGTTAAGCGCATCAGAGTTGAGCATTAAATTTAATTATATTAAACAATTTGCCGCATTGTGATGGTCGTTTCTTTTGTACAAGGCGACCGTATGCCTGCAGCGGAGAAACCACCACCCTTGTTCATCTTCTTTCATCCAGCGACCCGCATTCCTCATAATGTGAATGTCTGGACTGACTTCCACAAGGTCAACCATGAGACCGCCAGCTGTCTCTAAAGGGGTTTTGTAGTTCGAGATAAGCGTAGGTGGAGCTGTGTATCCTCTAATTTAAACAAATACGAACAGATAAAAAATGGGCAAGAAAACGTATCAAAACAAAGATTTCTTGTAAGGAAAAAATTAAACCGTTTTAAGTGGTATCGTTTGTTAGAGCATTAGTCAGTGTTTCGCGCTAGAACCCGCGTCATGCCAGTCTGTTTCCGATGTAACATGGAGACACTGCATTGTTACCCAAAAATGATCAGAACAGTTTTATTGTCAGTATTCTTCTTACCTGTACTGACCGGCTTCATAAGAAGGTCCACAAAAATAGACTGTGTAACCCTACTGCATTAAGCATCTATAGGTCATTACTACAGTTGTTTTAAAGGTACGTTATGTTCACTAATCCATAGCTACAACGAGTCACTCCTCGTGTCTTACCTAAAACCTTGGTATAACCGCGTGCATTGAGTTGTTTCAATTTGACTTTTTAGTAAAAAATTATTTGGCACGATGTTCTCGCTCCCCGTCCGCGTAATCCCCTTTGCCTTATCTTGATTCCCTTAATATCCCAGTGTACTTGCATTGCCTTTGGCAGTCTATTCCATACACCGTGACTTAGGCATTTCTTCCGGAGTTAAACCTTTTTGTGTCGGTACTCGCCATACTATGCATGCTGCAAGGATCGTCGGCTGCGTTTTGGCTTACTTTGTCTCGGTTAGAACACAAGCGCTCTGCTTCCTCGATATCTCTGCACGGTTTCTGTTGTCAAACGCGTACGCCTGACTTATTCATTTCATTACCTGTGCATATTCAATCTGATAAACAATAAGAAGATAGCTAAATTTAATCGAGGTGGAGTTACACAACCCTTTGTTGCCCTAAACGCCCATTACGTACCCACTACGCATCTTCCACCAACACATATACCACACAGGTGCTCGTCCGCATTACCCAGTTTAGCGGCTGGCGTTTGACCTGTATAAAGTTACGTCCTTTTTAAAGTTGGAGCCCGATATGTAGTACACAGATTAAAGCATGACCTATACTTGCATTCGATACTAACTAACTAACGTGCTGATAGCAAACGCTCATTAAGTGAGCACCTACCACGCATCCTCCACCAACACATGCCGCATACGTGGCCGTCCCGCATTAGCCCCAATAATAACAAAAAAAGTGCGTTTTCTTCAGCTTCTTCTCCAAGTCGTCTCTGTGGCAATGTAACGCGTATAAAAACCGGCGTAGTCCACCCGTGTTGTCTGAAAACTTGACGCGCTGTGTGGGGGCGATGTCGTGTGCGGTCCGCGTAGACGGGTCGTTCTAGTTCAACCGGTCACTGCGACCGGTCTCCGCATCAGTTGATTAAACTGGCTGGATAATTGACTGGCGCCTGGGGAAGCGGAGAGACCCTGGACACTCCATCCCCACGGCACTGCCAAATTCACTGGAGAAATGGGGTTACATAACCCACCGTTGTCAGAATGCCTGTTAAAACATTTACATTATGCCATGATTCCGACGGAGAGGTATCTCCTTATAGGGTAAAACGAATCAGCATCATTCTGAAAACGTGATGCGATACTCATAAATTTGGTGTTATTTTGCATTCACAGTGGGTGAATTAAGTTTTAAAAATACAGGAAACATCTGTTCTACGAGGGAATCAACACGAATGTATCGACCGAACATACAACAGGAAAGATCGACTTGCAGTTACGTGGACAACAAAGGGTGTAGAAAGTTGCAGCACGTTTTTATAAAAGGACACTTTTCTAACGAGAATGAAATATTAAGAGAACGCAAGACTCATGTCAAATTTTCAAAGTGTTCTGCACAAGGACATCAAATATTTTCATGCAAAGGACTTGATGGGTCAATCAACCTAGGAATAGCAACGTTTGAGAAAAGAAATGTGAGAGTATGCATGGTTCAGCTACTCTTTACAACCTAATGAAATGGTTATTATGACGGCTGACTAAATGTCTAATGCGTAACACAGTTCTCGAAATGGAACACACGATTTGGAAGGGAACTTATAATGCTTCATCCCGTACTATGCAAATGATCAAGGCAAGAATGGTTTTGCATAAGTTTCTGGATGAGGTGCCGCAACAATAATCTGACGATGGTGAGAACCTTATAGTTCGGAGCCTTTTTTGCAACGCCAGAGAACGTTTTTCTGTTATTAACGCGGCCATATTATTATGTAAAATGTGGACGACGAAACAAAATTTGATCAAAATCTTCAAACTAAGACAGCCCTCAGTCGGCAGCATTTGCTGCGCAAAGAACGACTTTAACACACACGCTTCTGTCCGACCAGAATCCCTTCCTTTTCAACTTTCCCTTCTGGAATTTGCCTTGTTAGATTAGTTTTTCAGGTGAATACACAGGACATCCGTCTTTTTAAAGGCAATATTAGAGAGGAAATTTAAACATTGTCGTTAGCTCATGCACTTACCAAAGAAAGAGTTATAAGTCTTCGATGATAAATAAAAAACTCTTTCTTTTTTTCCGGAAAAGTTACTGTACAACTCCTGGCTAAATTGTACTATCATAGGTGCAGCACAAAATTTACCTACCAAAGGATAATACTGACCGTAATAAACACTTTTGCTGCATATACAGAATCCTAGGCAACATCTCAGCGCTGGGTATTTCGCAGTTACTCACAGAATTGCACGTCCATTAGGTTGGAGTAGAACATAAACATGCTTTGCAGATTTGTAAAGTTAAATTGTCAGCGAAAATAGAGAGACTGTTTGTTTGCTGCGAATTTGCGTAGGCGGCAAAATATGACCTGATGTGTAGCATTTTTTCTCTCAAAACACGCTCAACTCTTAGAAGTTTGGCTTAATATGACTAGTAGAGCCTGCATCGCCTCACGATTAATGCCAGATGCGGATTGTTAACTTAGCTTATTACTTTCAGTTTATTCGTCCTGATAGTTCTTAATTAAGTATAATTTTTCCAAAAAGAACTTATCACTCATTATAAATCACCGACAATATTTTCTTTCAAGAGAATATCGCAGTTATATCGCCTTCTGCAGCATTCGTTCATTCTGTTGCAGAACTTCCATCACTATAGACGTCAGTTCATAAATTCGAACTTCAGTGACCTAATTTTAACTTGGTTGACATCGTAATTGCAGGGTGACTGTATAATGCTCTCAGTGAAAATAGACGCCAAGTGACAATATTTTGATCATATCCATTTATGCTGTTCATAGTGGCCTTGTAGCTCAAGTGGTTGGGGCGTTGGGTGTACTAAAGCCTTCCCCTTACTGCATGCATTCGTAACCCACCGAGGCGCCCAGTTTTTCACAGTTGGGTCAGTATGCATCAATGCTGTCTTTCTAGTTGATGACGGGATGAGCATACCGAGTGACCGCTTTGTGTGTTCAGTAAAGATAAATTTTTGACAGAAAAACCCTACATCCTTCTTTCTTCTGAGCCATTTATAAAGACATACTTAACCTACATTCCAACCGAAAATAAAATCAACTTAACCGAGACAAAAAATGCGCAGGTCCAAAAGATGGAAAATGAGAAAAAGCCTGATTTTTTAAATCGATGAAATATTTTGTAAAAATATCCTCCTGCTAAGGCAGTTAGTTAGTTCACCAGACCGCCATTTCTTCAGTTAAAAGGTTGCCGCCTTTCTATATATATTTTACTCAAGAACAACCTTGAGAAAATTATTTATACTGTAGCGCATTCTGTTTTTCTTTTTTAACGTTTCCCGGACGGAACATCAAGGCGTACGTAAACAGGATACGAGTGGGGTATTTCAAAAGATTTCAATATCGAGATCATCGTAACTAGGTGTGCAACCAACGCAAACATAATTTCACTGTTGTTTGCAACAGAGGCCTGCGCATATACAAGTGTCCACAAACACTGTATGTTATAAGTGCATCCACATAACGACTAACAATATACTTTTATGAAGGTGTTCCGGTAAAGATAGGGGAGATTTACAAGTCGTTGTCGGCAGACCTCACCCGAATCCCTGGCTCACAGGACCTAAAATCCAAATCCATGTTTTTGCTCATCTTGTCTTATGGGGTTCAACGTTTCGTCACTGTCGACCGCGTTCAGAAATATTAAATATATTGGAGTAGGTTCACCGTTGATGTTGTGAGACGTATTCGTCCTGTTTCCATCTCAACATAGGGCTCTCACACACAGCCGCGCAGTGGTTTAGTGGTGTATGCAGGAAGGTAGTAACAATAAATTGAGGGAGACTGGAACTGCTATTTGCAGCTTTTTAGCCATCATCGGCCAGTCCTGCACAACCCATGGTTTTGCACGATAAAACATGTTTATGCCATACCACTTCGTTTTACGTTAAAAAAGATGAATGCTTCAGGGACCTCAGTACCACTGATGCACAATGATTCAAATGATACGCCAAAACAGATGAATATTTGCGAATTTTTGGGCAGTGATCGGGAGAATGACGACAAGGAGGCGAGACCGCGGGATTTTTGAATGGAAGTCGATTCCACTCCTCTTCTGATTTGCACTTTGACGGCGCACATTGAGCATTCGCCTTTCCAGTAAGCAAGGTTCCAAACGAAGACAGCGTAGAGCTTAGAAGTTGCCTTAACTGTCATGGTTACACACATTCAATCCGCAAACGAGCCCACATGAATAAGACTATGCGACGGTCCATGTTGGGTGTTCTTAATTGCTGCAATGTTATATGGGTCGGTGATTAGTTTTTTCTATTGGTGATGTGTGGTCGACACGAGTCCGTATATACAGAATAAGGGGCAAAAGACTCCGTGAGATAATGGATATCTGGATCGATAGAGCCCCTTACATGTGTGGACGACTGCTTGGAGTCCATGTGCAGGCAGCCTGGCTTTCAAGGGTTCTCACAAATGTTTATCGCAAATTCAATCTGTCATAAAGTTATTTTCCACTTTCACTCATTAAGACTTAAAGTTTCCTTATTTCAACTTTTTGAGTCTCAGAACAGTGATCTTGAGTAACCTTTGCCGGAGCTGATGACGGCCGGATTTCGTCATCAGGCCTATCAACTACATCCTACAAATACTGCAACAGCTTGAAAAATTATCATTTTTATGTGACTCTGTATGTGATGATGGATACGACCGAGAAGCCGAAACGTCAGGATAATAAAGCTCCTATTCGAGCGATCGTATCTCCTTCTTCGCGATTATTTCCTGCAACTCGCTTCTTCGCTTCTGTTGGCAAATATCGTTTTTATAATCATTTATGAATTACATATCATTTCTGCAAAAACTTTAATGTCAGACATTGACTTTCATCGAAAATCGTCGATCTGTCAATATTACGGTACTTACATTGACTTTTGCTGAGATGAGATTAGCAAGACAATGAAATTTCATGTCTACGATTTGTTCTAGTTATCTTACGCCCATGCGTGCTTTAGTCGTCTAGTTTCGGTCTGTTTTGCATTTCACTAGCAGGGGTCCTACGTATCTCTAAAAGAAAATAAGCCTCTACTATTTCCTAAATGTGACCATTTTGACGTTGAAATGCTCTTTTTGACCGCCTGCAGTAACCACGCTCGTTGAAAACCTAACGCCTATTACTTATGCTTGTTTTATTAAATGTTGATGTCCTTATCAATGCGAATGTATTTAATAAAACCCATGCATAAAAGTATTTGTTCCCGTCGTCTTGTGACAGCAGAATACGTCTTCTTTAGGTTTCAAACTAAAAGCAAGGGTATGCTTCTGTTTAAATACATCTTTTAGATTCATCAATGGCTCTGAGGTTTGTTTATCATTGCATTTTCGTTTAGGATTTTCCGTCTATTAACTGTATACTTTTTAAGGGAAAGAACGAGTTCCTTTATGCTATAAAGCAAGGACCACTTAGTCATAAAATTTTGCAACAGATATGGACTATGTTGTACATTTCATGAGAAGCATTTTGGAAAACGTCAGATACGTCGCTTTCTGAGTGAACTTTGCATGGCCTAAAACGTTCATTATTAGAAACTTTTTAAACCAAAAAGATATTCAATTGTAAGTATCGCACTTAAAAATCGTGATTTGTTGTTAAAGGAGCATTTATAAGAGCATCAAAGTTTAGTTGCAAGAGCGCATGTCAATTGAGCAATGGGTTATTATTGAGCGCGGGCAGTGTAGGCGATAAAAAAGATGTGTATTCACATAATAACGCTCTCCTGCGTCCCAAATACTGTGGTATTGAGCGGTAGGTCAATCAGCCTTACAATCGTACTTAAGCAATCCTTCCTTACTGAATACGCATTTGAAAGTGTCGATTAAAATAGGATAAGATAGGTCACCGAATGTAAATAAGAATATTGTGTTTGCTGCATAGATTCCTTTGGATTTGAGCTGTTTTGGGAGGCAGATGAGATTAGAAACTCAATCAGCGACAAAACTGACCAAATTCTAGCTGAAAATATACGAGTCCAAATAGTAAATGAGGTAAAAAAGTGGCATATCTTGCGTCAATAATTTTTAAATAAACTATTCCTATTAAAACTGCTGAACAACTTGTCAGACTGTCATTGCTGCAGCACAAACGCGTGGGTTTGCTTGTCGACGAATACATATGCATCGGCTTCCAGAATTTTTGTTTGGGAAAACTTCTTTGCAATCCGGCAAACGGAAGGTAGTAGTTGCGAACATGAGAGAAGACCAGCGAAGTGATGGGTAACTTTTCATAAAGTTCAAAAGACGTAGTCTGGAGCTAGCGTACACGCTGTTTTTAAAGTATCACTGGTATATGCAGGTGGGGAAAATGCATTTTCAATGCAATTTGAATGTAAGAAAAACTAGTTAATTAGGTGCGACCGCATAAAAGTGCAGACCCATTAAAGTCAGAAAGGATCATCCCAACACTTGCAAAAGAGGCCTTAAGGTAGGGTCATTTTATATACACTGAAGTCAGTTTTATGACGCTTCTTTACTGCACATTATATAGGCATACATGTTTTACTGTAACCTGTTACACGTTACATCCCTTATGAGCCTTCGATGTCGTTCAAAAAACCTGTTTTGTTGACTTGAAAGCATTTAAATTTTATCTGCCGTGATTTTATCGGTGAAAAACAACGTTCTATATAACCTCAAGATTTAAAGATATTGCCACCGTTAACACCGGCACCACTGCCTCTCTTGATTTGAGTAACTACCCTCGAACGATTAATTGGAGATGGGTTTTATTGTTTGTTTTAGCTCCTTCTGCATTACCAGGCCATCTTATGTTCTACGCCACGTTTAGACCTGTATTATTAATCAACCCGATATAAAAATTACGGTTTGCAATAATTGCCTCAAAACTTAAGTTGTTAAACTCTACAGCTAATAATATCCATAGATTCCTTAAATCATCGGTGTCAGATCATGTTATAACTGCCTCACAGCATTACCAAATGACATGTTTGCTATTTTGCAAACCCCTTAAACTGTTGTAGTATGGCCTTACGAAATGTCTTCTACATACTTTTTAAGGCGTCAAAATAACCATTTTTACAAGCTTAGTCTGCATAATTATTTGAACAATTGTTAGTCTGTTTTCCTCCCCACCTCCAATCCTATATTTTGCTGCAAGAAGGCATGTTAAGCGTCTTACTGTCAAAATAAGCATACTGGCGATTTAAATTCACAAACTACAAGTTTCCTTTCACTCCCAAGGAAGATCATTTTTGGGCAGCTAGATGCTTTTCTGTCCTCAAATCTCTTATTGTATGTTAATGTTAAAAGTCATCATTATAGATTTCGCATGTACTTTCCTATGTTTAAAGCTTTACAGATGGCTGCATTTTTCCTGCCATTTATTCTGCTTTTCTCACAGAAAAATATTTTCATTTTAAAACGTGTCCTTCGAATGTTCTCTGCTGCTGCATGCAATAGACAGCATAGTTTTCTAAAAAAAGGAATATACGAAATAAAAAAAGGCTACTTTGAAAACAAATAACTTGGGGTCATTTAACCAATCATATGCGGATTTCTCCTCTAGTGGCTGAATGGTATAGAGTCATTTACATTGACACAATTAGGTGAAACGTCTAAATAATTATAAAGGAGCTGTTGTCGCGGTAGTTTTATTGACAAGATTCAATGTCGTCGGCTTGGCTATTGCCACGTTTATGGGGTTGCTGCCTTCTTTGTTTCGTATTCTTCAGCAATGGCTGCGTTGAGCATAAAGGTATGCGAATTTGGAGGGTGGCAATTTACACTCTGATATTGAGATTAATTTAACAATAATCTCAAATTAGCTTTTAAAAACGTTGCAGACAGAAAGCTTAAAAAGAACATTAGAGGAGAGGATATTGGAGTTTGACCTACAGTATGTGTGCTAACGAATGAAATGTTAACCGAAATTCTGAAATGCGTTTTCGACTCGAAACGATTGCCTAGACAGGGTTGTGATATTAATTACCGTGCAGCTTAATCCCACGATAATTCAGTTACTTTAGAGCGCCGGTTTCTGAACGGGTTCCTTACTGGCCGCCTGCAGAAATAACACTTGGTTAGAAAAGGACCACTTAGATAGCATACATTTCTTCCTCCTGATTTTGATGCTTTCATTAATTTAAATGAATTTCATTGAAAAAACGCAAAAACATATTTGCACGTTATTCATTTGGTAGAAAACTACGTCATTCTTAAGTTGTGTATTTAAAGAAAGGGCATAATTCAGCCTTAAAAAACTCCAAACTCACAAAAAATGTGAACGCTACATGCCGTTACACTTTCACTCAGGGCTTCCACGCTAAAAGCTCCATATTATGCTTGTATAGAAACTTATGCACTTCCATACGGCATTAAGAGGAGACCACATAAATGTTCAGGAAATTCGTCAGTGGATGTGTGTCATACTGTAAAATTTAATGCAACATTAGTGAAGACAGAGGCACGATATTTTACGAACAGGCATTTCACGATCTTAAAAAATCTCATTATTAGAAACCAAATTGTACCCTTGTTTCAAATGTAAACTTCAACGAAGACTCAATTTTCTCCCACACATGTAAAGGAATGAATATTTTTATATGTGTCCTTTATAAGATATTTTTGAATTTATATGGGTATCAAAAATATATGCAAAAATGCATTTTGCTTAAGTAGCCATTTTTGCCTATTGAGCGTCCGAAAAAAAGTTTGCTCAAAAGCCGGCGTCTCGAAGCATATGAATTATTATGGGATCATGCTCCACAGCAATTAATTTTACAGGCCTACCCAAGTAATCTTTCTGCGTTTTCGATTCGAAACGATTACCTAGACAGGGTTTTCTTATTAATTACCGTGCAACATAATCTCATAATAATTACGTTACTTTAGGGTGTCGGTTTCTAAACGGGTTTCTTACCGGCCGCTTGCAAAAATAACACTTGGTTAGAAACGGACCACTTAGATAGCATACATTTGTTCTCACTGATTTTGATGCTCTCATTAATTTAAATGTATTTAATTGAAAACACGCAAAAACATATTCGTCCGTTACTCATTTGCTAGAAAGCTACGTCTTTGTTAAGTTGTGTTTTTAAAGGAAAATCATGATTCGGCCTTAAAAACTCCAAACTCACAGATAATGTGAGCTCTACATGCCGTTATACTTGCATTCAGGGTTTCCACGCTAAAAGATTTATATTTTTCTTATATGGAAAATTATGCATTTCCATACGGCATTAAGGGGAGACCATATAAATGTTCAGGAAATTTGTCAGTGGATTTGTGTCATATTGCAAAAATTGAAGCAACATTAGTAAAGACAGGGACAGCAGATTTTACGAAAAGGTATTTCACGGTCTTAAAAAACCTCATTATTAGAAACCTTTAAAACCAAATTTTACCCTTTATCCAAATCTAAACTTCGACGAAGACGCAATTTTCCACAGCATATGTAAAGGAATTAATATTGTTATATTGTTATTGTTATATGAAATATATTTGAATTCATATGGGTATCAAAAATATATGCGAAAATCCATATTGCTTAAATAGCCATTTTTGCCGATTGGGCGTCCGAAAATAAGCTTGCTCAAAAGCCGGCGTCTCGAAGCATATGAATTATTATGGGATTATGTTGCACAACAGCTAATTTTACGCGCCCACCTAAGTAATCCTTCTGAGTAGAAAACGCATTTCGGAATTTCGGTAATCATTTCACGTGGTAGCATATCTACTGTATATGTTGGATGAATACTCACGCCTCCTGTTAGTAGGCTTTCGAGTTAGCATATAAAGGAGTTTATTATGACCGGATAATTTTTAAGTCTAGAAGTGCGTTTATCTAGCCGAAAGCATGATTGCGCACTAAAAAATCAAGCAAAAACCAACGTAAGGCAGATATTTGCGGAAAGGTTGTAGAAAAAACTTGGCAACCAAGCAAAGCCAAAACAGTGAGAGCCACTTTGTCTTTGCAAAGGAAAATTACATGGTGTGTCTCTTCATAGTACTAACTAAAGCGATTGCGTATGTGTCTGAAACACGTCTTTTATTCCTCCTCCAATTCTGAAAGAGGCAATAGAAGAAACCTCGAAACTACAAGGTAGGTTTCACTTCATGAAGGAATTTGCTTGTTAAACTTTTGAAATCAAAGTCTCGCCGCAGAAATCCATGATCCCCAATTGTCCGACGTGCTATGATGTCCATCGTGCAGACACTGAATCACCGCAACTGGAGACCGACAAACAAAGTGGAGCGCAAAACCCACCAGGTAATTAGTTGTGATTTTCGGTTGAAGGTGAACATATATCCCTCATTATCTTTTTCTTGAGTTCGCTCTCAAAACTGTTCGGCGATGCTAGGACCAACTGACTAAAACTATTATTAAATAAGCCTCAAATAACATGAAAAAGTTGTGGAATTTGTTATTGCATTGCATAATTTATTATTATCGAACATGGTGAATCGGCAACAATGATTAAACAATAGATTAGATGTACCCAGCCACATACTGTTATGCAATTTCAACACTACAGTAAACTCAGGCAGCTTTCGCATATCCGGCGTCGTTATGAGGAAAAGGGAAGAAAAAATTACATTAAATCCGCGCTGCCAATAACCAATTTCATATTCATTTTCAATTTCAATTTATTTACCATCCACAACTAGTTTACTATCGTTCACTGTTGACGGCTACTCCGTATCGTCTCCAACTTGATTCGAAAAAACCATATCACCGTTATCGCCAATCTTCTATCCTAGGTCCTATACAGTGGTTACATTCGAATACAGTGTGCGATGACAAGAGTCAGTCAGTAAGTCGACGCGTAGAGTAACTGCCTAAGCTGGACGGATACAGTGAGTTCAGCTAACGCAGAAGGACAATTTGTTTGTATTTGATCTTCATTTTAGATTAGGTGGGTAGACAGGAGAACGGTTGGTTTAAAAAAGCAACATTTTTAAATGTCAGCCAATTGCAACAACTTTACATTAGGTCCCATTTCACACTGGTACTTTGGCACTTCTCAGGGAACAGACAAGTGACGGTATTTCTGATATCATGAGGTCCATATAGCCATAGGTACGCACGCTATGGATAAAATCATCCTAGTTTTCAGAGCGTAGATGCCGTTTTGCGTTAACAAGGCTGTTTAGATGCGGGGTATCCTTTGATAAAACCACAATGGCCTGGGTAAGGAAGTTTCTACTGCGTATGCTATTACTCGGAACGTTGTCGCATATGGTTGCGACAGTTTCCGCGACGGGCACGCGTGTTTTACCGATATTCCGCCGCTGTATGACACAACTGCGGGGAATTCGGCTCTTCGATTGGTCCCTCAGTATTTCCCATGCACACTGCAGTTTATAAATTGCTGCTTTTTACTTTCGTTAGATATCAACTACCGAATTAATGTAGATCAGTTTATACCAAGGTATACAAACACAGACCAAAATTTGATGCATGAATATTTGGAGGGAATTCCATCGGCCACGACGGGATAACGGCGTTATATTCATTAACTGACAACAGGCAAATAGTAGCATAAT
>CACRXP010000137.1:159734-300724 GCA_902702965.1 Spirometra erinaceieuropaei | reverse complement strand
CTGAGACCGGCGATTTGTCTTAGCTCGCGAATATAACAATTGAGGTCCAGTCGTTGTGCCCTTTTTGGGATGAAACTACCCAATGTGTAGTTTTTATTCCAGTCGAGACAGCACTCAACATGTGTTTCTGAAACATATCTTCTATACCCCATGTACCTTTTGATTAATTCAGGAAAGGAAACTGCAGAATTGCAAGGTAAGTTTTGGCTGGACAATGAAATTTGTTAACCATATTTCCAAAGTCAAAGCATTGTCGCCAAAAATTATGGTTCCGGATTGTCCGACATGCTATGACGTTCAACGCGAGATCACCGACACACCTCCCATTGAGTCTGTCATCGAATTCCAAGTGGAGAATCCAGCGGGTATGTATATGCGATATTCGTTTGTGCATCTTTGCTAATTTCTATTTTCAGTCATCTCCCTGACATTTATTTGATAAGAATTTGGTAATTATACGCACAGCTACCTTAGTAAGTCCTCTGAGAACGTCCAGACGTGTCAGCATCTCTGGTTAATTGACTTCATGCCTATCCGTCCCTGAATGATGCGTGTCAGGGTACTATGATGAGAAGGCAAACAGTTGTATGCAATCAGTTGTAAATTTCTACAGAAGCTGAGCAATCTAGTACATAGGAGTAGTGGCTGCAACTGTTAACTGTTATTCGACACGTCAAGCGTTTGCTTCCAACGAAGGTTCGTCATGGTGATGTGAGGAAGTATTAACCGATGTTGACAATCGTTCCTTGAATACCCTTTGTCCATCATAAATGTATTTACCAGCCACAAAGAATTCACTCATGTTTACTTCCCTCCATCGATTTTGGTTGACACATCTCGTCTCCCAGTCATTATCAGCATTTACCATTTTAAGTCTCATCGAATAGGGGGAATAGATTAGCAATTTGCAACGCTTGTACTCGCAGGGTGAGTTGAGGGGCGCGTTCGCCAGTCACTAATTTGTACTGCATCCATTTGCACATGCGAGCTGATTTTCGGTGGCGGACGGAACTGAGCGGTGGAAGTTAGCCTGCGTCCAATAATCGCGCACTTATGCTGTATTTTGCTCCAGAAATGTCCCATTTCTTTTGCGTTTTGTGTTGACTGCTGGCTGGTTCTATATAGACGTTCAGGAACATGGTTAAATGCCGTTGAACTGTCACGACCCGACCTACATATGGTATTTTGGAAGTCTTCTAGTAATACGATTGCCGTTTTTTCACAAATCCCATGATCAAAAACATATTTAAGTTATTAATTTGCAGTCACCAATGAAGTGTCCAACTGTCAGTATTAAGTCAATTCAGTCATTAATCACTCAAATATGAATAAAGACACTCTAATATTTTGAGTTACGCGCATTAAAAGTCAGCTTTGAATACCGTGCGTATACCCAGGTTTACTAGAACTAAGAATGTCCACTGTGGTAGGGGGCGCTCACCGATCGTTCATACGGAACTCACTCGTTCCGTTGTGCTTTATAGACTCTCTCTCGAGCCCAACCAGCAGCCGCGCAGCGGCGCATGATATATATAGGCAGAATGGTATTACCGACAAAGACAAGGGAGACTGGAATGGCCATTTCTGGCTTATTAGCCGTCGTCAGCCAGCCATACCCAAGCCCGAATAGTGGAACACCCGAGCCTCGAACTCGCGATCTGTTGGTTTAGAAGTCCACGCCTCTACTCACTGGACCGCGAGCTCGTTGCCCTGTCCACTTTGTTTCATATACGTATGACATCATCCATCACATTGCAACATTTATTGGCGGTAGCTCAAGTCATGACAGGCGCTAACCATTATGACCTTCGGGCCGAGTCTCCCGCAGGGAATGAGATTAGACACCAGCAATTAAAAGACTGTATTTGCATTGGACGAAAGAAAACCAATTTGGAGCAGTTCGACAGCCGGATAAGAGAATGCCTTGGGTACCCGGGAACAGGTGCCTGAATAAAAGCATCTCGGCGTCGGCTTTGGAGTTGATCAGCCGGAAACCATAGGCAGGAATATAGTTTAATAAATAGTACACAGTTTCCTAAAAAAATAATCCTCATCATTAATAGAAACAGGCGGTAATACATGATTTTGTTAAAAACTGCATTGAGCACATCATACCTTTTAAAATTTAAATGAACAATCACCAAGTAATGACAGGGGCACGCTGACCAACGAGGTGGTCTGCCATCTTTTGACATAGGTTTCTGACTGGGTGACTTGTTAGTGTGAAAACTATTCAAAACAACACAAAGCAAACTAAGCATTAAGCCTAATCGTTCTCAAAGACTCGTTGTCGTTCGATGTTGTTTGCTTGTGCACATATGGCCTCCTGCGTGCGTTCCGGGGAAAAATTCAGATCATTATCCCGGAATTCTTACGTTTGCAAACCTGAGCTCTCAGCGGGTTTTTTCCCCCAACGACCCGAATTGTTGTGCAGATCGATTTCCAGTTAGGAGCTTGAACAAGACACCTTGGTCCACTAGTCTTGATGCTAAATATCAGCGGCCGGCTGCGAAAGGAGTTTTCTAACATGTTAATGAGACTGTTTATTATATGAGACGAACCAGTTGAGGCCGATAGAATCATACATACCGAAATACTCGTTTACTTTGAAAAAAACGCGAGGCCGCCCTAAGAACTATAATCAGCTGGGCTATTAAGGATTGTTGAATATAATGGTGAGGCAGGTTCTCAGCGCCAGTTCAAAGTAATCTGCTGATTAAAAATCACCCAGAAATGACTAGTCCGATCTCTGTCCGTCATTGCTCGCTTTCCATCGGATCACATTGGATGTCGTCGCAAAAACGTATGTTGGGAGCGTTGACGGAGCTGCAAGGCCTTTTCCGCCATGCAGACAACACGGTGGAGGAACGACAAATCACTGCAAATATTGCTCACACGAGATACGGAGTAGGATTACTTCTAGCAGATTAGCCGCATTTGCGAAAACGGTTGCAGACTAAACTTTGCAAGAGAACAGATTAAAAGGGTGCGTACATTTTGAATTTTAGAAACGAAAAGTGATTTGAACTTTGTTTGATTAATCCTGATTCGGAAACGTCTTTTTTTAAATCCTGCACGCCAAGCGGAGGCAGACGAGGAGACCTCAGGATTGCAAGGTAACTTTTGATTTAATGGTATGATATGTCTGCCAAACTTTCAAAGTCAAAGCGTTGCCGCCAAAATACATGCTTCCGAACTGTCCGACGTGCTATGTCGTTCAACAGGAGGCCGGCAAATCATCAGAAAATGAGTCTAGTATCGAGGTCGGAGTGAAGAATTCAACAGGCAAGTGCTTGCGATGTCCACTTGAAGGTTAACCTTTAAATTACCTCATGATTCTCTTACAAAGATTTATTCTACAGTGTTTCAGCAATGGAATAAACATGTTTTTGGGATATGTTGATGCATATCCTGAAAACTTGTTTTTGAACAAAATCACTGACAGCGAGGGCCGGCGTCCGGCGTGATGTCCGCGAATGCCCATAACTGCTGAACCGTCGTCCTTTACGATCGAACTGTCGTGAGTCGGCACCAGGCAGACGCGAACAACTGACTGGTGCCCTGAAGAAGAAAGACTAAATGAAGCTGACACTTGAAAGGCCATCCTAACTCCACATCTGCGTATTCCATCCTGTAGCAAATCAAACGCGTTTGTGACCTACCACGACGCGTTAAGAACTGGCATCTGATTCGATAAGTTCGTCCTCGGGGCAAATATTTTGGAGTAAATTGAAAAAAGACTCAGGTCAAATTGGGTCCCTCTTAAATTAGCCTCCATATCATCCTCATAAGTGTGCAATTCTGGCCGTCCTGCTCGTATTTTAGTGCGTACTGGGTGGGCCCCGACCTGTGTGGCACTTGTAGACGGGTCGTTTTGCGTTATCGGCAACCGGACCTCCCGGTCACTTCTATTCGTCTTCTGTGCACCAGAAGCCATATGAGTAAGGGAAGAGAGAGCGTTGTAGATGTTTCACATGCTAACCTCACTATAGATTGGGGGACGTGCTAGCCACCGGCACTGTGTGGCAGACTGTGGATAGCATACGATATCATTTAAGTCAATATTCGTATGTTCTTGCCTGCAATGTGCTATTCAGATGAAATAATATAGTAAATTATAGTAGTTGCTGTAACTTGCCACGATTATTGGACGCCTATTCACAGTTAACTTGGAGGTCACTGCGGTGGAAAGTGAGAAAATTGATTAGTGGTACGGTTTATTGTCAAAATCTACGTCTCCTGCTGCCTAGTACTTACCAGCTGTAGGTAGTGTTAGGCATCGCACTTTAGTTAACCGTGGAGACCTGCTCTTGTTCGATTCTTCACTCCAAGACGCCCATATTAGCAGACCCGTATTCTGTGACCTGACAATGTTTGCATTCGCACACTATTTTGAGGGACGGCTCAGTCAGGCAGTAAGCAGGAATGAGCTCAGTTTAAAATAAGGTATACTTTACCAAATTACGATAGTACGCACGGGCTGACCGCCAAACACGGACATGGCCGGTGAGGAACATAGGCGCACCGCTGACAATCCGGTTGCGTTAGGTTTATTCCCAGCATTTATCATATTTCAAACTCTGCTGACATTTTCTTGCTTAAACATCAAGGAATGATCGTTTGGACAGTCAGGTTCGCCATATTATTTATGTTGTCTTCAGAATGCTGCAAATAAGATACACTTTACTGACTGACGACATGAGGATTTACGACTGAGAAATATCTTTTGGAATAGTACCGAAATAAACCCTACGCAGGGCGCTTTCCTCACCTGTTTCGTTCATTTTAGAGTTAAATCTACCCCGAAACGGGAGGAAGATGCTTACGCTGGCCACGGAAATTGTTGGCACGCTAAACTACTTCTTTCGCACTTATCGCACATCCACCGACTTTCTGAAGCTCAAGGTGAATGACCTACAGGTATCCTCTTCACGCTGTTCGGTGCGAGTTAATGAAAGTGCTTTGCAAATACAGTACAGCTGTGATGTCTTCCTCCCCTTCACTCAGATCAGCATATGTTGGGTAAGTGGAAGGAATGAGGTCAAGGACTCAGCGCACTTTTCTTCCTATAAACAACCTGACGTACTTACAGTTAGTGACCGATCTCATGAAATGTTGGCTGAAATTCTGAAATTTGTGTTCGATTAGGAAGGATTACTTGATCGTGGTTGTAATACAGATTATTTTCGGGCATACTCTTTTAACATTTCGAACTCGGCAGGATGTCGAATTTTAAATGCACTTCTTTTCAATCTCCTGTAGAAAGCGTGCTCGGTAAAAAATGACTACTTAAGTAGCATGCATTTTTCCCATTGATTTTCGATGGTCTTGGAAATTCAAATATATTTTATAAAAACCAAAAACAAACTATGCTTTCTTTTAGTCAATCAATAGGGAATCAAGTCTTATTTATATAATATACTTAAGAAAGGAGTAAAATTAGGTTTTAGAAATGTTTTCTAATTGCCGAAAAATTTGGAGCTTAATCATTCGTTGCATTAGCGTTTATTGATTACACTTTACAAGGTGCATGCCTTCCGCGTAAAGAAAATCACAGATTTTTTGATGCCATTAAAAAGATATCCTACAGAGCCCATAATATTTTGCAATGGATGCGGATCATGTTGTACATTTCATGAGGAACAGTGGTAAACGGCCAGGTACGATGCTATGTAAATGGACATTAGGAACTTTTTTAGAACCTAATTATACTCTATTCTTGAATATAAAATATAAAAAAGACGTGATTATCTATTGATTGACTAAAGAAAGCATATTTTTGTTTTTGGTTTCTATAAAATATATTTGAATTTCCAAGACCATCGAAAATCAATGGGAAAAATGCATGCTACTTAAGTAGTCATTTTTTATCGAGCACGCTTTCTACAGGAGAATGAAAAGAAGTGCATTTTAAAGACGACATCTTACCGAGTTTGAAATGTTATAAGATCATGCCTTAAGATAATCAGTATAACAACCGCGACCAAGTAATCTTTCCTAATCGAAAACGCATTTCAGAATTTCAGCCAACATTTCACGAGATCGGTCACTCACTGTAAACTATCACGGTGCGCTCAAAGCCGTGGCTTGGAAGGTCGTCAACTGACAAGATAACTTGAACCTCACAGTTGGCCAAGTGTTGTGTGTTTGTGTGGCGCGGCCAGCTGGTGGTTTAGGAGTTAGACTGCAATGGCTCCTTCTAAATGTGGTCCTTATGGTACTCCGAGCCAGGCGCGACGTCACGCCTAGGTGCGGATTCGGCCTTGCCATCTACCCTTTTGTTGTTGGTTAAAATCCTATTAAAGCGGTTGTTTTGAACCAGGGGGTGTGGAATGTGACACCAAGGGGCGTGATCGATCATGCCATCCATTTGTGCCCTCCACCAACAAAGGGTTTTTCCATTAGATCTTAATACGCGAGCCTGGATGATAAAGGAGGGGAGAGTGCGGTAGATGCTACGCAAGCCCACGTTTACTGTAGATTAAATCACGCGCAAGTCGCCGTGCCTGCCTCAACTTGTTGTAAAACACACGGTAGACATCGTTGGTGATCAAACTGTCATGTCCAGTGGGAGGAATACCTAGCAGTGTCTTAGTATTTAATTTATTATCTCATGCCCTGTGCACTTCGAGCTCATCAAGATAATAAACACGTTCTATGCTCTCAATACACGGCTATAGCAACACCCAACTCACCTGCACTATCAGATCCTCATCATAAAGTCCAATGTAAGTTTGCACTACAGAAGGTTTACAGCATGATAGAGTCATTCCTAGCGAGAACAAACATTTAAAAAGCCCCCCCCCCCCGAAGAGTGAAAGCAGGCATTATCAAAATTTTACTAAATGACTTTCTATATCTTAATTACAATTTTCCTTATTCCTCTTCTGAAATTCCACACATAAATCATGTGCATTTTCAGACACCCTCGGTGACACCCGGAGTATTCTTCGATGTCTGCAATCCGTTGTCTCTGAAGCTGGTTAAAATTCATGCAGAGGGATATCACACCACTTCCAATGGCAAAAAGACTTTATCAATTTCTTCGATCACATGCAATCCAACATCCGGCCCTATTATTAGATTTCGCCTCAATAAAAATGAATCAAGGAACTTCTATGCTGGCAACTTGCTCTGCGATGTCATCAGGCCGCATTTGCCAATATGTATGCAAATGCACCTTCGAGTCCTCAAACCGGATCTCATTCCCGCTTAATTTACGCGCATTATTGGTTGAATAGAAATGTTCAGAATAAAATATTTCCTTAGCTTTTTAAATACGCGAATAGCAATGGCTGGATGTTAATTAAAGTTCCAGCACGTTTTAAAATAGCAATGAAGTACGAAGAAGTCATCAAATTGCTTGTGTTCCATTCCCACATAAAATGGCTCCTCAAAAAATATTTTGAATGGTTTGACGTGGACTTGAAATGGCATAAGCTTGCCTTCCAATGTAACGCGTAATTAGTCAGTGTTTCTAAAGGCAAGTTGAATGTTGGGTAACGATAACTCATGCATTCGTCTAGAAGGAAAGTGTAAATAATTTATGCAGTAGGTGTGCTAACTCATGAAATGTTAATCAAAAAATTTGAATGCATTTTCGTTTCGAAAGGACTACTCAAGAAATGTTTTGCAATTATTTATCATGCAGCATAATTCTTTGATAATTTAGTTACCCCGGGATGCTGGTTTTCGAACAAATGCATGCATTGTTTCAACTAATTTTCGATGTCCTTAAAATTAAATTATAATTCATGGAAAAATTTCACAAAAAAATTCATGCTTTTATAGGCAGAAATGGTATTACCGACAAAGACAAATGCGTTTAATCATTTGGTAGAGAACTACGTCTTCTTCCTTTTTATAGTCAAACAGATAATATTATTCGGTTTCATAAAAGTTTCTCCCTATGAGACGTTTAAATACCGTGAAATGCCTGTTTACAGAACATCTTTTCTCTGCATTTACTGGTGTTGTTTTTACAGTTTGTAATATGGCTCAATTTCACTGCTAACTTTTGCCAACCCATATGGTTTTCTCTTAATAACGTAAAGAAACTTATAGTGTTCCTTACACAAAAAATATACGGCCTGTTATTGTGGGAACCCTGAATGTAAATATAACGACAGGTAGGGTTTAAAATTATTAAGAAATCCAGTGAGTTTACTGAAATCGAATCATACCCTTCCCTCAAGAACATAATTTTCTACCAAATTAGTAAAGGCACGAATATTGTTATGAATCTTTTCCGCGACATATAAGGAAATATAAGGAATATAAGGAAATTTTAAGGACGTAAAAAATAAATGGGAAATGTGCATGTTACATATGTAGTCATTTTCGGTAAAGAGTGGTTTTTACATGCAACCGGATAGATGTTCGTTCGAAAACCAGCATCATGGAGTAACTGAATTATTATGGAATTATTCTGCATGATGATTAAGTGTAAAACATTTTCTGAGTAATTCATTCTAAACGGAAAGGCATATCAAAATTTCGGTTAACATTTTATGAGTTAACCAACGTGTCATCCAAATTTAATCGGTGGTCGCACTTGAGTGCGTGAGCTAAGACGAGGGACAGGGGGTCTCGCCGACGGACAGCTGCTTTACGTTCATTAATACGGTCATTATGAGGTCGTCACCATGGCTAGCACAAAAAAAGCGAGAGAATTCCTCGAGGCTTAGTCCTACAATGTTGGTAGTATAAACCGCCATGCTGAATTGGACGCCCATTACGAGGGCCTACGCTCACGACTTAATGGCCCCTGCTCTAATGCCCCATCAATGGCCACTAATTCAGTCAACCGGAGTCCAACTGATCCACCATCCACCGCCCTTCTCCAGCAGTGGTAGCACTCATTGTTCCGCTTCCCCTCACCCCTCGCTCAGAGACCTATCATTACTCTGTGATCATCCCTCTCATGTGTCAATAGTCTGTCTGTCCTGTCGCGCTAAATAGTCAGGTGTGAAAAATTAGCTTTCTCTCTTGTTTACATTTCGTCTGACGACGGGTTGGTGTCATCAGCTCGAAACTTTGCGAGCACAACTCGATTTTTCCGAAGAACCTCAACATTTTTTCATTATATCGGCTCGGAATGCATACAACATCTGATCTACAACATATAACAATATCACGAATGGAAGAGAGCATGCGCATCCCAGGTACTTGTTTAAAAGAAGACGAAGGGACGACCACTGAGACGTTGGATTAATTAACCTTAGCTATCGAAACCGAACTGAAGTTCATCATCATAAACTGCTAGAAGGCAGCAACGTGCGAACATTTATATCACTGTGTCGTGTGGGGGGGGGGACTACGTCCGTGGCTAGGTCTGGTTTGTGTCGCCTGGTCCACAATGGTCTTCCGGCGAGGTGACGCAGTTTGCACTTCGCGCCGATGTGAGCTGCGCCATTTGGCTACGTGGGCGGAGCGCGTGGTAACACGCAGGCAGATCAATGTGTCAAAAGAAGAGGGGACGTAGACAGGGAGGGAGGTCCGACGTTTCGGGTATTTTATTCGTCTACCCATCTTCAGAGACTGGGAGGTCCTGTGCACAGCTCCCCTTATAATGGCGCCCTTTGTCCAAAGCGTGATCCGCCAATGCCGCCTGTGTGGCTGCATCCAACCCGCATGTCACCGTGACCTGAATCGCCCCCGCCGGCCGCGGAGATGACTGACGGCCCCGATTGTCCCGCGCCGTGACTGTCCCCCGGTAAGAAGGTTCGTAATGTCAGATAGGGGGGAGGTAAATTGATGTGGTGGTTTACAGAGCGGTCGGTGGACATCCAGGCTTCTTGCATTTGCCTTGCTGTGTGATCGCTGCCCCGCCCCACAATCTCAATGGCGTCAAAGTTGAAGATGTGTCCCATTTGCGCGGCATGGGTTGCTACTTCCGACTTCGAGTCCAACCTTCGCACGACCAACTTATGCTCGTGTGTCTATTGATAAAGTTGGCGGCCTGCAACAGTTCTCGCCCCATCTTTTTGCCGGCTCGCGCCAATATCCGCGTGTTGGTGAAGTCGAACTCATGGCCTTCCTCCAACGTGTGAGTGGCGACTTGAGACAGTGGGTCGCCCCTCCGAGTGGGCCGTTTGTGTTCAAGTATTCGTGAGCTAAGACGTCATCCTGTCTGGCCTGTGTAGTGGCAAGGATGGTTAGGACATAGTATTTAATAGACTACGCCCCACTGCTCACATGTGTCAAGCCGACCCTTCATTTTCATGATCGTGCTACGCATGGTAGCCGCCGGATGGTGATCGATGTCCACGACTAACGCTGAAGCAATGCGTTCTGTAACCTCGGACACATTCTTTATGTACGTTAGGGAGTGCCAAATTGTTTGTGTCTCTCTTCCGTTTGCCCGTCGTGGGTGCGTGCGTATGCAGCGGCTAATGAAACTATTTGAGTAGCCGTTCTTTGTTAATTGGTCCCGGAGATGTCGTAGTTCTTGCATCCTTCCTTCGCTTTCGCTACAGTGTGTTTTTATCCGATTTAAAAGTGCCCCCGCACAGCCCCGTTTGTGCGCCAATGGTGGTTGCTATGATAGTTGAGGATCTGGGTTGCATTGGTCGAATTTCTGTACACTATAGTGCTGAGTTTGCAATCAAGTGTGCGCGTGACGAGCACGTCAAGGAAGCGTAGTTTCTCGGCCTCCTCGTCTTCTCTTATAAACTGGATGACGGGAAAGATGCTGTTAAGCAAGTCTTGAAAACCCGTTCGGAGAGGCGACCTACTCATACGCGGGGGAAGGTATGAGTTCGACTTCGCCAACACGCGGATATTGGCGTGGGTCGGCAACAAGACGGGGCGAGAACTGTTGTAGGCGTGGGTGTCGGACACCAACTCTATCAGCAGGCACATTGACTCGCCTGCATGATATCACGCACTCCGCCCATGCAGCCAAGTGGCGCAGCTCACATCGCCGCAAAGCACAAACGGCATCACCTCGCCGGAAAACCATTGTTGACCAGGCGGCACAAACCAGACCAAGCCACGGACGTAGTCCACCCCACACAACACAGAGATATAAATGTTCACACGTTGCTGCACTCTAGCAGTGTATGATGACGAACTCCAGTTCGGTTTCAATAGCTAAGACCAATTAATCTACCGTCCCAGTGGTCGTGGCTTCGTCTTCTTTTATATAAATATGTTTTTAAACTCCAACCTCTCACGAACAGGTTGTAGATTATTAGTCAAGCATCCGACGTTTGTGGTTTAAATGGTAAATGGGTACAGCCAACGTCTCCAAACTCAAGGCGCAATCCAACATTGAACTCAAGTAGGCTGTGGCAGGAAGCACAAATAGCGGCAAATCGTAGACACTAAAGAACACTGATAAAAGTTCAGTTACTTAGTTAACTGTAAATCCACTGGATGAATTGGAATTTTTGTCCGTTTTAATCAGCGGCCTTTGATTGAATTTGGTTAGAATGTTATTTATCCTTAGAGCCAATTGCTCGATCTGATATGCATCGGACGTCAATGTTAGGCCTTTTATTTGCCGTGTTTACTGCTATTTGATCATGTAGTAAATTGAAAATTCATCTCAAATCCTACGCAGATAAACCAAATGTTTACAATCGTCACTAGCACAGACAGAGTTACTTCAAACAGTATTACAAGGTTAAATAAATGAGAACTGAATAGTGCCTCAGAATTTGACTCGAGGGCGCTAATGTACCTCGGGCCTAGGATTAAGGCCTAATTAGCCGACGACACCGAGAAGACCGGAAATTCCCATTTAATTCCATCTTCTCTTTGGCGGCAACTGTTGTATTGATTGCCTTTTTATCTCTATGCCTTTTATCTACCGACTTCAGTTTTCGTGAACACGTGTGTATTGATGTCGGCCGCAAAAAACATTGATAATTTTGGCAAGTTCTCAGAAAGAATGTCCTGTGAAACTGCACCCAAAAAGTGTTTTACCAATCATTTTTTTGGCAAGTTTCCCAGCTGATATTCGTCGCCTCATTTTTTCAGTTTTTTTGAGGTCGATTGCACATTCGTTCAAGCAGTCAACATTAAGCTCAAATGTTATTAGGTAAAACAAAGTGGACTTGTGCTTTGACCCGCAAGATCATATTATTCATAGGTTAAAATGCTTAGAATTGTCTGATTATTCGAAGATGCATGCTCGATATGAATACATTCAATTCTCTTTGCCAATGTGTTATTTGCCATGCAGGCTTTCGACCCAAAATTCGATAAAAGCTGTTATTGAGTTAGTGAAAACTTATTGATGCAGGCGATCGATGGGCGGTCTGGTCGCCCACCCTCAAAAGAGTCAATAAACAGTTACCTGTCAGGCTTGCTGCTGCGGAGCAAGTCGATAAGGATAGGCAACCCTGTTGAAGCTTCTCCTGTAACTACTAATAGCCGTTTGGATGCCAACGCGCCTGCGATGTGACGTACCAAACATGCTGAACCCGTCCAAAGTTATCATAACTGCGCAGAAATTGCCTTAAATTGTCGAAAATATCAATAAAACCCCGCCTGATACCACCTGCTGTCCCCCTCCCTCTGTGGGCTGGAGAGGCCGGTAGAGTTGGCTGCAGGCGGTAGTTTCCTAATTTTGGTTGCGCGTTGGCCCACCTAAAAAAATCGACATAAGTTGGCTGCTTTGTGCTCCGTTCCCGCCAACAGGAACTTGCAGGAAGCACAAAAATCGTCGAGAGTGATTCGTTTTCCGTTATATTTTGAAATGTGCATTTTCAGCGCCAGGGTATTCCCACCCGCCGAACATGAAAGTGCATGTATTCCGAGAGGTGATGCATTTCATGTAGGCAATGCTTTGCGTAGTGAGTGCTTATCAGTAGATCTGCCACTTATTGCATAATCGGCTAGGGAACGTGATGTTATGTTTTACATCTCTCTTCATTGCAAGAAAGAAAATTCAGCATATGACCTACGGATGCCACCAACTGAACGGTGGCCTAGACTCCCGGAGCAAAGCCTGGCACACGGCTAATGACCGCCACCTTAAAGCCGCGTACACAGATGGCTTTAATCATGCCATCCAGCGCCCGAGGAACGTCCTGGCCCATGCAACAGGACTCAGCAGACCGTGCAATGCAGAAACTAATGTGTGACCAAAATTATCTGAGTGCTTTGACGAGTCAGTCTGTCACGGCAGTGAGTCACCAAACACTGGTCCCAAGTCAGTCGAATGGGAAGAGAAGATTTCCGACTGGAAACTTCCATCAAGAGCACAATTGGTTATGATGTGCACTGATGTGAGTCGGGCCATTTCAGCCCACTCCACTCTGACTTCGGTTGGGAAATGGAACTTGATGGCTTAAACTATCTTGAAACGTGTCTAGCACGATCAAGACAGTTGAATTGCAGCATGTGACTCTAATGGCTCTGTGTAGCAGACACAGTCGTGACCTGCTTTTTGACATAAATAACGGAGTGGCATCTCCGTAATGCCTCCATGTCCCTAGTACCTAAGGTTGGCTGACACCTATTTCATGGCAAAAATATGCTGTTACGCAATCAGGAAACCGCTGTAAGTTTCTCCTAGCCTATTTTCCAAGTCACCCCAATTATAATGTGTAGTTTAATGTGTTTTTGTGTGCGTGTGTGTGTGATAAAGAGAGAGAGAGTGGAGAGAGACAAAGAACCCACATAAGAGGTACCGCCCTGCTCAAACTCTACATTGTAACTGGGATTCTTGGATCATTTAGAGATAAGTAGTTTGGTGTTCTGCTCCTGTGCCATTGGTCCGTCAATCTACCGGCTGCGATGGGAAATTTTCTCGATTGAAAAGAACAAATCATGAAACAGTGGCCTAATTGTGGGGTTTTAAGTCGAACAGACAGCCGAACCACAAAAGGTGGAAGAGACCAGTCCAGCTCTTCTTGTTTTTACCGAAAAACCCCGTTATTGGGAGTAGAGCTATCGAAGGGCCTGACTTCTGTCAGACAAAAACTCAGCCTGATCAGAAAAATATAGTAGGCAGTTTTTGGTAGTAAACCTACTTCGGTCAATTTGGCGAGATAACGATGAGGCACGGAACCCACTACACGATGCCACTGCGCCTTTAACTCCCCACCTCCTCAACTTTCCAGTTAACTGGCGAAGTTCCTGCAACCAGACACCCCAACAGTTTTATCTGGGTGTCGGTGTTTCGAAAGCAAAGGTCAGTCAGGACATTCTTACGCGTAAGCCAATAGGTCAATTGCAAATGAACTCAACATCGACTGACAGCTTGGCTGTCACAAAGCCGATTTTTGGGATTTAGAGCCAAAATGAATGACTTGGAATGATGCGATTTATTAAGAACATGCTAGGTTTATGCGTAGAATCATTATTGTCATTTATGAGAAACAGGGTTTTGTTAATGTCTGCGCAGCGAAAAGTGTATTTCCTCGTTTGTCTATACTGCTTATTAACTGTCTCATCGAGTATGATTTGGAGAATGATAGTTCTGACTCACTACATTAGTTATCTTCCCTTGATTAAAATGTTTGCGAATTAATTTTGGATGGTAACTGCTGTAATTCGAAAAGTTATAAATACAAGCGTCCTCATAGTATTTTAGAATTCGCCTTAGGAATAGAAACCACATAAGTGTTCGCATTTGCCGACTAAGGTATGCGTAATGTTGGAATTAAAAGAGTTACCCAAAAGTAGATATTTCGGTTCCGTTTACCGTGTTTACAGTGTGATTGCGGGTATGGTGGCGTTTAGATGATACAAGAGCTCCAGAAAATCACTTAATGGGGGCCGAACGAGGGTACATGCAGATGGCATTCTCTTGCATCGAAAGGCTGAAGAAGGTGCTGGTCAGAATGAATCGGTACCCTGCGAATGTTCGTAGGAGGAGCAGAACACTGTCATTGAAGCTGCGGAGACCATGAGGACTCACCGCACCTCTCTAATCAGTATGGTCTTTGCCGACGCAGGCGTTGAAGTCACCATGGACAGTCGACTTGTCTACATTCGAGACCGTCTCCAGGGGGCGTGCAGTTCTTCATAGAATTCGTTCCTTACCATATCAGAGTTTACCATCGGGAGTGGGGGATAAACGCTGACGATGGTGCCAATTTGTCCCCACGGAGAGGCTCCTCAGACGACCGATGATGCCCTGCGACACACAAAGCAGACGTCCCACGATGTCTTTCCGAATGGCAAAGTTGACGCCTGCATCTCGTCGTTCTACCTTTGGGCAACCGTCCCAGAAGAAGGTGTGGCCGGCACCCACCTCCTCCAGTTGGCCTTGCTCGGAGAACCGGGTCTCACTGAGTACAGAAATGTTCACCTTACAGAGCGCAAGTTCCTAAGCGACTGACGCCATCCTTTGTTCCGATCGGTCGCTCCAGGGATCGTCTTAAAGGGAACGAACATTCCAGACAGTCACAGTGAGAGGACCCACCTTAGTTGCCAGTGCGGTGGGGAGAATGGTGAGAGGAAGGAGAAGAGAAAGATAACTGTTTCTTGTTTGTTTGTCTCGACCTCATGCGTAGCAGTCTGCTCAGAGTATACTTGATCCCAGTATTTGTTTAGAGCACTTGTTTAGTCCCCTTCTCCTCTCTTGGTTAAGCAGTACAGTCCGTAAATAGGGCTGTTTAGACATCCCAGACGGGTGCTAAACTCCGCTATGGGTCGCGCATTGTTTGTTGGCAGAACGACCCGATTGACCCTGCCGCTTACGTGATTGCATGTCACCCACGCCGCCAGCTGTTCGACCGTGTAGGAACAGAGTGGAATAGAGAGTACAGTTGGATGAGGGGGGAACAGATTTACCGCGTGTCGGACACACCGGAATATTCTCATTTGATTTAGCCAGCCGGTCGAGGCGGCTATCGGCGTGCGGCATCTGGTTGGAGCCTAGCTTTGAGGAGTCACATTTGAGAGTTGGGTGCCAGTTAGTGGACGGTAGGCGTATTCAACAATTGTAGGCAGGTGAGCGACCTACTATAACTATGACGTGGACCCACAACAGGACACCTCTACGGCCCGAGACTTCTAATACATGCAGAAGTAACCACTGACAGTGACAAGATAGAATGTGGGCTTAATAGCGGCCGAAAGTAGGTCATCCCGAACTCCAGGTTTGGAATAGTGGGCATTCGAACCTGGGTTCTTGGATCGTTTAGAGACAAACATTTCAACATTCTGCTCTTTAGATATGGGCTCGTTGTTCTATCGGCCACGATCGAAAACAGGGTCGAGTGCAAATAGTAGCTTCTTTTGTAGAGTTTTGAGCTAAATAAGCAACCACATCGCATAAACGGAAAGGACCAGTTCAGCTCCCCCTACCTTCACCTGCTGGGGTTCGAGCCCTCGAAGGGCGTGGCCAGCTTCTGAAAAATCAGGTTAACTTAACAACGTCTGCTTAGATAAATATATTAGACAGTTTCTAGAACATACCCGGTCGTATACCCTATCCCTACCATTCCCTGTTTTCTGACTGTTAATTGCTATGTCGCCTCCTGCAGGAATACTGAACAAGGATCCCGAGGTTAAAGGAAAGACCTGCACTGTTTCGAAATCAGATCAAGTCGCTCAAAGCTATTCATATGCAATTTATCTGGATTTCGTCCACTTTCAACATGAGTGTACCGATCCGCACACGCGACTGCTAGGGTGTATTTAGTCACCGAGCTACACCCATAGTTGACTATCTCGACGATGTCTTTCCTCTGGGCAACAAACGGCTAGGGTGCGACCTGACACAAGCATTTCGCATCATCCCTTTTACCTGGAGACTTTGAGTTAGCAACCACAATGAACGTCCGAGGTCATCCATTTAAACTACGCGTAACTGTCGCCAGGTTAGATACAGGAATGTTCTGCTTGTAAATATTGCTTTGCTCACATCCGTCGAGGCTGTTAGGCGAAATCCGCATCTGTATACCACTAATCATCATAACGTCACCTGACTGATAGTCTTAAGGCTCCCTTCTGACAACCCACTACTATTATAATGTTACTACCTATTTTTTGCAGTAACGTTTATTTTTCATCCTACTGTTATCTCAGATTCATTGATCGCGGATACTGGAATGGAGATTGGCTCATTCAGATGACTAAAAGCATACAAATTTGTCGACTGGACAACTATCCATAGACTCATTATTGCACACTGAAGTTAATACCGTCAGCGTTTTTGACGCTGGAAGTAATTCGTTTATCTGTACAGTTTTGATAATTCTTCTCTAACTGCTTGATGTTTCCACATTCTATCTTTTTGATATACTTCCCTTCCTTTTGAAAAAATAGGGAGTTCATAAATTCAACAACCCTATTTCCCTCAGATTAACTGAACTGAACCGAATCGAGACATAATGATCTCTTTAACTGTGACTTTTTGAGGTTGTTTTTGAAGTACATGTAAATGCTAGTAAAGTACGAATACGATTAAACAAATTATTGGCTTTTTGCATTTGCAAATTCAGTTACTCACTTTTCATGCAAAAGCACGCGCGAATGCGCAGACTAGGTATGGGGCGTCTACTAACATCGCAATTTCGTGAATATAAGGCAACATTTACTTTCGTTCGAATATGTGAACAAATTATCTGATAAAATTATGTATACTCAGTCTGTTTGAACAAAAGACAATTTTTCGACGGGATTAAAAGGGTACGTTGTCTGGCAAACGTTTTAAATGCTCCATAATGACCATGAAGCCTCCTAATCTCATCATTCATGAGCTACGCCACTTTTCGAATGGCGTCCCAAAAGTGCGCTAAACGGATGGTCGCTCATTGTATCACCTATTAATAGCATTACTAACTGATTCTATAGGCGTCTAAGACACATAACTCAGGGATCGAAATACAGCATCAGTAACTCTCATGGATTCCCCCACAGGATCCAAGTCCTAAAAGTATGTCCTGATGAATGCGCTCTGACGTTCGACATCGTTACCTGGTTTTACTCAATACCACATGACTCAGCAATTAAAAACGTAGCCCAGTGCTTACAGTATAAACCTGTTGAGCTCCCAACGCAGTGTGTTCTATAACTGCTCAAAATCCGTCTTAGGAAGCACCAACAGGTTAAATGGGTTTGCACCTTTCAGGACTTGTTACCTAGATGGCATCTTTGTCGCCATAAGGAACCGCGAAGGTGAAAGGCCGCATCATGGAGTGAATGCTAACTTCCCAGCCACAAAGATTAGAAGTAAGGAGGCATTTGGAAGATGTTTGCCTTCTCTGGATGCGAGAATAAAAAGGCCTAATTATTATACCTCCACCACCCATCAGCTCCCAAAAGCGGCTGAACGCTCTTCGACTGGGCCTGCCATTCTTGCAGCAGTAAAGATCTCCCTGGGAAAGAACTAGTAAATCCACAGGGATTGTTTCGATCTTTCTCGAAAAGAATTACCTTACGCGTCAGGAGGAGTAGCAAGGCAGAACTCCAATGAAGCACCCATGGCCTATGAAATCTGCTTCCTGCCTTATACGCAGAGAAGCTATCGAGTGAACATCTGCCGACTAAATCGGCTCAGTATCTGCATTTTCCACAAAACCGGTATTTTGAGAGCCCAAAGCAGTAACTTCAACAACGGATCCTACGGTTGTCCGCCCTTTGTCCGCTGGAAATTGTCAATGTTCCAGCAGACAACGGGTGGGCAACCGTAGTGCTAGACACGTCGGAGTACGTTGCTAAAGCGCAGAAGCTTCTAAACGACAACCAATCGTTTAAAGTCATCGACTCCGACCCAATGAAAGCACTATCGGTAAAATCCACAATAACCTGAACCATATGAGGAACGAAAAGGCAATATCCGATAAGGATTGAAGATAAATGAAACCACAAGATGCAGCCTTAGCGCGCTTTTATGGTTTGCCAAAAATCCACAAGCCAAAGTTTCCCCTACAGCCCATTGTGGCGCTGAAAGGCACGTCTACATGTGGACTGGCTAAATGGCTTGCCAAGCATTTCAAGAAGCTGACGGACGGCTCAGAATACACAGACATATCGTCAAAACATTTCCTGGAAAGACTCAAAGGCGACATAATAACCCCCGACGAAATAATGGTATCTTTTGTCGTCGTCTCTCTATTCAACTCTATCCCTAAAGAATTGGCCGTGAGAGTTGTCGATGACCTACTGAAGAGAAGGTACGACGAAGAAGGAAAACCTTTTACGAGGAGGAACTACTGGACTACTATTTACACACGTACTTCGAGAAAATCCAAGGGGCCTCAATGGGGTCCCCAATCTCCGGCTACCTGGCTGAGGCGGTCTTGCAGGAACTGCAAACGCGGGTTTTCTAGACCTACAAGCCAAAATTCTGGATGCGCTACGTAAACGACACCTATGTCATCCTACACCGAGACGCGAAAGACAACTTTAAAAGAGAATTGGACTCGGTTTTTCCACAAATCCAATTTACCATGGAGGAAGAAAATAACGGAGTGCTCCCTTTCCTCGACATTCAGGTGTCGAGGCAGGAAGACGGATCCCTCCAGACTGGTGTCTTTCAAAAGGCGACAGACATGTAGAAAATTCTTAACTACAACAGCAATCATCCCCTGTCGCTTAAGTGCTGTTGTGTCCGGACACTTTTTCGCCGCATCCACACACACTGCAGCACAGAAGCCGAGAAACTGTGGGAGCGTAAAACCCTATGGCCCCTCTTCCTTGCCAATGGATATCCGAGCAGTTTTGTGAACAAATGCTTGTACCGAAGGCACACGAAGAGGGACGGTGAGAAGGAACAAAGATCAGAAATCTTCCGTGTCTTGCCCTACGTGAGTAACGTCTCGGAAGCCACTGAGCGCATGCTAAGGCCGCTAGGCGTGGGTGTTGGACACCGATCGAAGGCCACCATCCGCCGCCTAATCATGCAGCCCAAGGACCGGCTACCACCTGCAGGCACGTCAGGCGTCAGTTAGCGCGTCAAATGTCTGGCCTGTCTAGCCAACTACTGTGGCATGACCGACAAACGCCTAAGAACGCGCATGCATGAGCACACTTTGGCCGTAAGGCGAAAGGACGTACGATCGCGTGTCGCCATGCACTGTCTGGAAAATAATCACAAGTTCGACTTTGACGGCGCCCAAGTGCTTGGCCTAGCCGAAAGCAAACTGGCGAGGGAAGTAATCGAGGCCAGGAAATCAGACACCAACTCAATCAACCGCAGTGTCCATTTGCCAGCGCCTTACGAGGCGGTCAGTCACCATTTACGCACGAGAGGAGGGCCAATCAGAAGAGAAAGGAATGAACCTATCGGATGCAGGCGCAGGTGGCCTATTTAAACCCTGTATTTCTCACTTTGTCTATCTCTGATGATGTGCTTAAGCAGAAGTACGAAACGTCAGATGAATAAATCGCCTCCCCCAGAGATCACCTCATCTTCCTCTCGCATATTAACACCTGAGGTCGGAATTTTTGCATATATCCATTTATATATACTCATGAAATTTCAACTGAAATTCCGAAATGCGTCTTCGTTTCGAAAAAGTTTAACTGAGTAGGGTTGTACAAACAATCATTGTGCAACACAATTCTATAATTATTCAGTCACCTCAGGATTTCTGCTTTTAAAAGACTTCTTTTCGGCTGCATGCAGGAACTACACTCTGTAAAAAATGGCTACCAATGCAGCATGCCTTTTTTCATTCATGTTCGATGCCCTTAGAAAGTGAGTTATATTTCATAGAAAACATGTACGAAAATATCCACTTTTTTGTTCCTTTGGTAGGAAATTACGTCTTCGTTCAATTATATACTCGAAGAAAGAGTTAAATTAGGTTTTAAAAAACTTTTTTAATTCCGAATAATTTTGAAGTCGACTTGCCGTTGCATTTGCTAAAGGGTTTCCAAACTACAAGCCATGCATTTTCCGCGCGCGGAAAACCGCAAATTTCTCTACGGTATTCAGAGGTGATCGAATGGGGTTCATAGAATTTAGCAGTGCATTTGAGCCATATTGTAAACTTCGCAAGCGACACTAATGAATGCAGAGACATGACGATTAATAAACGGCCATTTTACGTTATTAAAAAATCTCACAATTAAAAACTTCTTTAAAATCAACTTATACCGATCCTTCCAGTATACAGTTGAAAGAACGCGTAATTTCTAAACCATGGAGCGGAGAAATCAATATATTTATGTATGCTTTCCATAACATATAATTGAATTTCTAAGGTCATTGGCAGTGAACGAGAAAAAATGCATGCTACTTGAAAATTCATTTTTACAGACCGTAAGTCTTGCACGCAGACGAACAGAAGTTCTTTTGAAAGCCGGCATCCTGCGGTAGCTGAATTGTAATAGAATTTTGCTGCATGATGATTGGTTTTAGAACACTTCCTAATTAATCTTATCGAAACAAAATTGCACTTCGGAATTTCGGTTGACATTTCATGACTTAGCCCATCTACTGTATGTGCGACTGTGGTTTTCACCGTGATCCTAATATGGACACTAGCCAAAAGCCCAGACGCGTGTTTTATTCATGTCTCATTTGCTGCATGGTCGAACTGCGAGGCGTTCGGCTCCTTAGTGTGTCCTCGGCATTCTTTGCGGTAGTTTCAGGTATATAAGATAGAGTTTAATACCATGAAAATAGTTCCAAGGATTATTACGAGCAGGACTCAGCGGTAAGGGTCGGAAATATGACTTTCTAGACCAGTAAAACGAAAGGTATTGGCGCAAACTGCCGCTGACATCATCATCCGCGTGTGGGTAAGACCGCGCCACGCCAACACTCGGCAACTTTGGTAAATCCAAGCAGCGGGCGATGTTCTAGAAAAGATGTGCGTCAACAAACTGGTTACGCGGGGAACTCCGAGGCTGTTTTGCTCTCCATAGGTACCAGCCTCATCTGTTGTTAACGCTTTCCACGCGTTTACTTAGGCAAAAAAGCATGCCACCGCTGGAGGCAAATCGATTTTATTACTCTTCAATCGCCTGTGATCCATGTGTCGTGAATATATGGGGTATGCGAGCACTCTGATTGCGAGAAAAAACAGTGACTAAATCACCTAACGACGAAACAGCACCTACGCGCGTAAACATCCTCAACTCACTGAGTCTTTGTGCAGTTGGCGAGCGGATCAATTATGGTAATTGATCATCAAAATAGAGACTGAAATATTTGCTGCTAAACGGTTTAATTTTTGCAACGTGTTTAGCAGTTACTGAACGGAGCATGCACGCTACGAGAAATAACAGTCAAGGGTTTGTACCGAAACTCAGGCTGTCTTCTTCTTCCTTTCGGAAGAAAACACGAGTCAGTCGTCAAACGATTTTAAAATTGCACGATGTAAAGTGTAGAGTTTATTGGGTTTTTGTCGATGCTGTGCCCCCGGGACTAAATTCCTACCTCACATTGACAGGGTCACTCACCGCTGATAGTGATTTTCGCAATTATCGCCTTATATTTGGCGCTTTATTCGCCTGGTGCAGAAACAGCTAAGAAAATAGGAGTCTTGAGAGACATTCTTACCTTTACGAAGCATTCTTTGTCATAAAAGGTAATCCGTTTTTAGGAAAACGTGTATCCCCTTCCGAAATAGTCATTCTACTCTACTCAACCACTGTGCACTGCAATTTCTTCTGCCTGGGAACGGAAATATTGATTCCTCCTATAAATACTCTTATGTCCGTTCTCGTTTTTACTGTCTAGAAACAAAGACATTAACATTAAGTGACATGAACAGCTGGAAAGGCACCTCCCTTAAGATATGGTTCGGTAGGACTTATGAAGTAAGTACTAATTTCATCAATTCATGTGGTCGCGAAAGATCAAATAAGAAAGTTCTTACACAATTTACTCTGATTGGTTTAAAAAATTGTCACATTCGACAAGAACATAGCCTCCCGATGACATTTCCCGTAAAATATTGACATTACAATAAAAGGGAGAGCATGGGAAGGACTCAGATCTTATAAGAACAGTGTACCTGCTCCTACGTGGCATGTTATATTGGTCATAGTAGTCGGGGCCTATCAACAAGAGCTCAGGAACACCTGTCGACATTGTCGGGGAAATGTGAAGTTAAGAGCACACGCAGCTCCCTTCTCGCACACCTGATTGCTTCTGGGCATCACGTGCAGCCCAACGAAGCCTTCCGCGTAATTTATTTGGTCCCACCTAATTACCCTGAGAAACTGGATCAGCGCCTACTAGCAACAGCAGACGCGAGCGTCATCAGGTTACGGAGACCGGTCCTGTGCGCGCAAAAACACCTCCTTTACGCTCCCCGTCTACCGTCTATCAACAGCATGCGTGTCCCTGCGACCCCGCCCCTCCTCACATCATTAACACATGGCTGTACCTGAACTCCGCTGTCACCTATTGTTTCCTGTCTCCCCCCCCCCTGTTCACACACCCCCCTTGTAGGTAAAGATGAACCGTAATCCAACTCTGGGATTTGTTTGGATAACAGGACATTGAAGGCATTCGTAGGAAGACAAAATCAATTCAACTGGTCTCAATCTCCGTTATTAAGTCGGCAATTGACCTTGCCCTAAGTATGCGAACCGGTGTAGGTCTTGCTATCACTGCGCCGTGGTGTCGGACTAACTGACCTTTAACAGTCTGGGCACCCTTCTATGTTTTTGCGCAATCTACTAAACGCTGATAGAGACGGACGTGGCATGTGTGCTCAGAGGTGTATTATGGAAGAAATGGAGAGCTTCAGCATCGGAACTACGCAGGGCATGGGCTTATCCGTTGTCTCTTTCGAATTTAAAAAAACAACGCTGTTCAAACATTGGGAATTAACCAGAAAGGTGAAACTAGGAGAATAGACAGCGCCATCCTTGCGCATGCAGTGGACGCAGGGCATCGTATGGACCCCACTGAAGCATTTCGTGTGATTTACAAGGTCGCCTCGAGCTACCCTAAGCTACTGGGCCAGCGCCTGTTAGCAACAGCAGAAGCGGCCGCCATAAGGTTACGAAAACCGACTCTATGCGCCCAAAAGAACCTTGTTCAGGCTCCGCGCTTACCGTAGTCAAAGGTTGACTAACCACATACAACTTTCGGCGCCCTTCTGCTCTTGCCGAGCCTGCAATTTAAAACCTAACTTTTATCGATTTTTGTTTCACTCACTGTACCCCGCCCTGTGTAACTGTATTGGTCTGATGAGAATTTACCGAACGGAACGTTCACTCGCCACTGTCTCCTCTGAAAATAGTTATGGGGATTTTTACAACTTTATAACTAGAAAGTGTATATATCTAATAATTACAGCCACCGGATCCTACAGACTAATTTAAAAAGCTGATAGCCAAATGTATCCGAAGAATACTTCGAAAGGAAGTTTCTAGGGCATCTACCAGAATAAACCAAGGAGAATCCGTACTTCGCAAGACGTAAACATAATTCCAGTTCACAAACGGTTGAATATGATGCTCAGAAAATGCAAACTAACAACTGCTTTCGCACATTGATGATCGTCCACCTATTAACAAATCTCATAAAATTCGGGAAGTCAGTGCGTTAGTTTTCCAGAATTTTAAAGGGGTGGAAAGAAGATAGCAGATCCCCTTAGCGACATACCCTGTGATTTGAAATTTATATTTAATTTATACTCGGCCGCGTCTCTTTAAAATTATTAATGCACGCGAAAGCGTTATTTTCTACTCCCTTTTTACAAGAACAGAGGTTTTGTATACACGAGAGACTGTTCTTGAAAGAGCCATTTCAAATCATTGCCTGTCCTATTGTCGTATTCCTGACGCTATCGTTGTTTCGATCATCTGAACATTTAAATGCATACTTTTTATCTTATGGTCCAAGTTGAAATTTCGTTGCTTCACCGTCTTTCGTACCCTATAAAACAGCCCAGCTCATCAAATTACCAACTTGTACTTGGTAGCTTTCACACTTTGTTTTAAGACTACGCCTTTAGCTTGTGCCCACGGTGGTAAGGACAAATTCAAATTGTCGACTAATTACATTCTGTAGATGGTTTAAAAGCCTACAACATTGGCCATTCTCTCACGAAGTCCAAGGCATCCTTGGTAATATATTCCCGCCTGACAGGGGTTTCGGTGCACCGCTGTCATTGTGGTAGCCAGAAAAGTCGTGAGCACTGCGGGCAAATGGATTGACACGAACGCTGACAGTACAGTCTTCAGTGGAGAAAGCAGTGACACGCGACTAGAAGTGTGTTCAGGTGCTGTCTCCCATGTGCAGATCCCGTAAACGCTTTCAGTGACTTAAACTTGCAATAGCAATCACTGATGGCCACGTTTTGAAATGGGGATGATACATCCATTAGTACCTGTGTGAATATGAGCAACATAGCATTAGTCAAGGGGTTCCACAAACCGCAACTTCGGTATTACATTTGCCGTGACGTGTTATCGTGACTACGTATTTGTCAGGTAGCTGGTAGGCTATCAGGCTAAATTAGTAGACGTTTTGGTGGATTTTGAATAATGCATTTGGAAATGGTTGTGGAAAACTCGGCGCCTAGGTGGGATCTGAACCCACGACAGCAAGGGGAAGGTCGTAGTATAGCCAACGTTCTAACCATCTGAGCTACAAGGGTCCATTTGAAGAGGGAGCTAGGTTACCCGCCCAACCTGCTGAGAATTCTGGAATCCCCCACATCTGATGCAGAAAGCGGAATGTTCATACAGGATTTTCTGAGTAATTCATCCAAAATGTACCCGGCTCACGTGACTATTGGATGTTTTGGCAGGTGGCTTGAACAAAGTCTATACTAAAGCCTTCCATTTACTGTCGTGCGCTAGAATCCCACTAAACCACTGATTTTTTTGCAGATGGGCCAATATGAACATCGGGTTTAACCTGGACCATCTGCTCCCATCAACTCTCGATGGCATATTTTCAAACTACGCCAGAGACATGAGCTGACACGAGTCGTTTCTTAATCGCGAGTCCAGTCCAAACGTTGTAAACCGCTTTGGCCACTAAAAAAACGATATTCGCTATTAAAAAAGCCAAGGCCCACTTCGTGCGTAGACTAAGTTGCTCTTTAGGCTCTTCCGGTTCCCCAATATATTACTCAATACAGTGCGTGATGGGTCTCTTGAAATGTTGTCCAAAATTCTGGAATGTGTTTCCGATTAGGAAGAATTACTTAAGTGGCGTTGTTATATTGATTATCATACAGCATAACCCTATAATACTACGGATTCAGCAGGATGTCGGCGTTTGAATACAATTCTTTTTGACCTCCTACAATAACCACACTCGGTAAAAAATGACTACTTATTTAGCGTACATTCTTCCATTTGATTTTCGATGGTCTTATAAATTGAAATATATTTTATAGAAAACATTTACGAAACATAAGCATTCTTTTGTTCATTTGGTAGGAAATCGCCTTGGCTTCGGATTTTATGACCGAGGAAAGTGTATACTTAGGTTTTAAAAAAGTTTACCAATTCCTGAATAATTTTCAGCCTGATCTGCCACTGCATCAGCGTTTAGCAATTCTAGTTTACAAGATGCATGCTTTCCGCGTAAGAAAAATCATATATTCCTATATGCTTTTAAGAAGATACCGCATAGATTTCAGGAAATTCTGCAATGGATCCGGACTCTGTTGTATATTTCGTCAGGAGTATTAGTAAGCGGACATGTGCATAAAATATGAAGCCAATGTGATTTTCTACCAAATGAACAAACGAAAGCATCTTTTTCTGCATGCTGTCTGTGAAAGGTATTTGAATTTAAAAGATCATAGAAAATCAAAATGAAAAATGCACGCTAATTAATTAGTCACTTTTTACCGCGTGTGGTTTCTGCAGGAGGTCAAAAAGAAGTGACTACAATAGCCAACAACCTGGCGAGTCCGAAATGTTAAAGGTTTATGCTGCACGCTTAACAATACTACAATCCCACTTAAGTAATCCATCCTGATCGGAAACGCATTCCAGAATTTTGGACAACATTTCATGAGATCGGTCACGCACTGCGTAACTACTTCACGGACAATTATTCTTTGCTCTCTTTTGTATGAAACCCCATCCGTCATTTGTACATAAACTGCCTTCATGAACATTATTATTTTCTGTGTGCGCTAATACATGACAAATAGGAAGTCCGATTTGTACAAGAATATCTTTTACAAAATAATTCGTCATCTAGCATATGTTTGACGTTGCCCTCGGTTGTTCTAGCTCTTTAATGGTAGATGATCCGTTGCTGGAGCGGAAGGTGCAGTAGTATCAGCGTGTCCCGCAGTGGATAGGTTGGACGTCTGCAAAGTTTCATCATAAGATGGGGGTTTCTGAAGAGGGGGCGATGGATGTTCTTCCTCATAGGCAGAAGAGACGTTGATTGGTTTAATCACAGGCAGCTAGATAGAAATGAAGAACAAACGACGAAAATAAGTAAGTGTAAAACCAAAAAAATACACTTTTATGAGAAGGTCTAAAAGACGGCAAATGATTAACATCAGGTTTCGAGGGTTCTCGGTTCTTCGTTGAAGGTCGTTACTCAACAAGTTTCCGACAATCGAACAAATGGTGAATTCTTACAATCTTAAAAGTAACCACGTTAATTTGAAGTGAGTGAACGCCTATTTGTCTTCACTTATTCAAAGCCTTAAGATATTTAGGAGAATTCTCACATACTGTCAAGACACCGATAACACGGCCTTTTTTGAAATTGGGCATGCCATAAATTAGAAATCGGGTTTGGAAGATTTGAGATGTTAGTGCCAGGTGCAGATGCAGCCCCTTTAGCTGACACACTTCGCCGAAATATTCCAAAAGATCCCATACGATGTTTTCTATAAAAACGCTATTTTTAATTCGCGTTTTGGACTGGCTTCTTTGATCTGACAAATGCTATAGCCAATTGACTACAAACGGCAGATAGGTATTATTCAGTCACACTGGTAACTTTAGGTCAAGTGGATCAAAAACTAGAAGAAGTAGATTTGATTGGTCTCAGTTTTATCAGATTTTATGAGATCAAGTTATACAGGTCCTTCTCCAAAGTGTTGTCTAGCATGACGTTGCTGTGTATGTATGGACACTGGCCAGATCACAGTTCGTAATTTTTTAACGATAAAATAGGTGAACTTCAAAAATCATTGAGCCAGTGAATTATCAACATAAAACACACTTTCAGAGAAATGTAAACCTCATGTAGGTTAAGCTTACAATTTAAGATAACCCTAAGGTAGATAGATGTGAGACATATACTGAATAAGACAATGAAATGTTATTTTCTACTGAATGAGCAAAAGAATGAAAAGTTTTATGCATGTTTTCCATTAAATATCATTGAATCTTGAAGGGCATCGAAAATCAATAAAGTAAATGCATGTGAATTAAGTAGCAATTTTTTACAAGGTAGGGTTTAAGATGTAGCCGGAAGGAGGTAAGTTCAAAAGCGGACGTCCAGAGGTAACTGAAAGTTTATCGAGTTAGCGTGCATGGCAATTATATTTACAATTCTACATCATTAATCTTTTTGAAACGAAAACGCATTTCGGAATTTCAGTTGAGATTTAAAGAGTTAGCCCATTGAGAGTTTATCTAAAGCCTGCGAATGCTCGCCAAATACTCTTCTAGATTATCGACAAGAAAGGCTGGAGTGCACATTTCTGGCTGGTTAGCCACCATCAGCCAGCCATGCAAAACCTCGCTATCATGCAATCCGTGGGACACGAACCCGCGTTCTGTTGTTTCAAAGTGCGAAGCCCTAACCATTGAGCCCCAGGCCCGTTGTCCTCTCGGTTCCGATTTGTTTATTTACGCTGCCTTACAAATATACACACCGTTAAGAAGTATATTTTAAACTATTCGCCATCAGGTCTGTACAATGATATAAGGGCGAGCGGAATAGCAGAGGCTAAATAGCTCATAAAAGCCAGTATGTTAAAGAGAGTTGAGCGGCGTTCAGAGGTCAGATTGTAGTTCTGTCTGGGGCTTAAAAAGGCCGAGTGGTAAGGTGTCTGGCCATTAGCTGGCCCAGTTTCATCGCCGTTACTCGGCATGGCGGGGATGAATACACATGCTGGGTTTGTTTTTACCCAGAGGGGGGTTTTGCGCTTGTACAAACGCTTTATGCGAGCGCACGGTTTGGTTGGTTAATCGTATGGCCACTGCCTATGCTCTCGCAAGTATCCGCTGACGCGGGAACTTTTGGTATCTCGTCGATACTTTGTAGATGATTCGGAATGCTTGGTTGAAGTCTACCCGTTGGCTGCTGTAAACCAAGTGAGCCGCAGGTAATCGTCAGACACCCTTTTCCTTCCGCTCCCTAAACCTCCGACAGAACTGAAATCTGAGTCCTGACCTCTGAACGCCCCTCAGCCATCTCCCTCAATGCTGATGTTTATTAGCTGTTTAACGCCCACTATGCTGTCTTACCTTATATCACTGTACAGATCTAGAAGCATATGTTTGTCTGACTAGACTTTTGAGATTCTTGCAACAATATCCTCACTAAGTATACAGTGAGTGACCGACCTCATGCAATTTTGACCAAAATTTTAAAATGCGTTTGCGATTAGGGAGGATTACTTAGGTGCTGTTGTAATGCTGATTATCTTGCGGCATAATCCTATAGTATTTCTGACTCGGCAGGATGTCAGCTTTTGCATACACTGCTTTTCAATCTCCCGTAGAAGCCGTACTTGCTAAAAATGGCTACTTATGTAGCGTGCATTTTACTTATTGGTTTTTTATGGTCTTGCAAATTCAAATACATCTTAAAAAAGCCATAAACGAAAATAGGCTTTCTTTTAGTCATTTGATATGTAACAACGTTATCCAGACATTTTATAAATGAAGAAATATACTAAGAGTTCAAGCGAGTTTTTTAACTTCCGAATAATTTGTAGCCTGATCGTTCGTTGCATTACCGCCTAGTGATTTCATTCTACAAGGTGCATGCGTTCTGCGAAAAAATCTCACATATTTTTGTATTCCTTTAAAAATATACCATATAGAGTCCATTAAGTTTTGCAATGGATGTGGACTATATCGTATGTTTCATGAGAAGCAGTGGTAGACTGACAGGTACGAAGCTAAGTCAATGGACATTGATGGTCTTGAAAATCCCACAGGTAGGCACTTTTTAAAACCTATTTATACCCAATCGTCATCCAGGAAAAAATAAGAATAACGCTATTTTCTATCAAACGACTGAAAGAAAGCCAATTTTTGATTTCTGGTTTCTGTAAGATGTATTTATATTTGCAAAACCATCAGAAACCAATGAGAAAAATACACGATACATAAGTAGTCATCGTTTACTGAGCAAGGTATTTACAGGAGTTTAGAAGGCAGTCTCTTCAAAAGCTGACATCCTGCCAAGTCCGAAATATCATAGGATTATGCCGGAAGCTAATAAATAGTAAACTCTCGCCTAAGGTATCCTTCTTCACTGAAATCGCATTTAAGTATTTTAGCCATTATTCCATGAGATCAGTCACTCACTGTACGCACATGTTTGCCAATTCGCGAAAGCAAATCTACAGTGATTTTCTGACTAGTAATTCTTATGGAGTACATTTCTCCGACCTAAATTACTTAACGTTCAGATGAGCACTTGGCAAGGAAATGTACTCGAAGAACAAATGTGACGCAGAATAGTCAGGTGGTTAATTTCGCTATACATGAAATGAATTGTACGCAGATTGCTGCTGCGTTTTTCATAAACTATTACACTATAATAACTGCAGTGATTTTGCCTTCATTTTCTTGGAATGATGTTTACATATTGAACAGCAGTAAATGCAGTAGCCTCATTAAAGTGAGGCCGAATTTGGGTCGTTTTCTACGTTAGATGGTGGTGGTGGGGATTTACGTGTTTGGTTACACGCAGGTCGAAGAGCAAGCGGAGGGCAAGAAGACAAAAAATAAGTACATTTCGCCAATAAATCTTATTTTGGGCGATACAATGGCAAAGAAAAGGGGTGGATGATTCAAAAAAGCAATTTTCAGGAACATTGGACTTCGAATAACCCGCCGCTGGAATGTTTTCATTCAGTCAGGAGGCCAAGGAAGTTTCAACCAATGGGAACAATGTATAATAAATGATGATTAAACTCAGACGGAATTTTAGTGTACATGTCGGAGTTGCCAGCTACGTGGGGTCCTGCACCCTACCGTTACCGCCCAAGCATCTCATTCTTAGAGCTCTCACGGGATAACAGCGTCATTGACGAGCAATTTTGGAATATAATCTCACAGGAAATGTCAGCCAGTAGGGACGGCAAATGGTGAGTGATATTTGCAGTCACACAGAATGTTTGTGTGCGCACATGTTGGAGTTGCCAGCTACTTGGGGTCCTACACCCTACCATCACTAAGAGAACAATTATATTTGCTTACAGATGGCAAATGCGAGTCGGCTAAAATGTCTGTTATACAGAAGTAGAGTAACGCTGAATTTCGTTTGTTGCAAGAATAATGTGAGGTAGTCAAACCGTACAACAAAATAAGATCTTAACGGTCGACTGTTGTGCCTTTGAAGCCCTGCCAAAACTTTTAATTATTGGTTCCAAATGACCAATTATTCCAGGTAAAAGTTCCTTCAAGTTTTCAGAGCGGAAATAAATTGTAGAAGGTGAATATTCCTAGAACTGGTAAGGCCTCCGAAACAGGATACGGGTTAGGCAGGTTCAGGGACCAACTATAATAATGGAGCACAATCTTAGTCAATAGTAATATGAGTATTAACTTGAAGCGCTATAAATGCAGGCCCAATTAAAATATGCCTCAGGCAATTAGCTCAAAGGCGTCAAAAAGGCCTGACTAATTTGACGCCCGCGCATTACTAACGAAAACAGCATCCTCACTATATCCTCGTTCCTGCTGCGGTATTCCACGATGTCTTTAAAAATCTCTGATGCTAAGAGATCAACCATGTTTGACAGACAGGACTTAGTCTGACAGTTTAGCTCCAGTTCGTTTTACGATGGACGGCATAGAGTGAGAAAATGCAAACTAGGCTTTACTTTTATTCCACCTTGTCTGCCCGTCAACAGCCGAGTTCGCCTAGAGCAAACGGAACGGACGAGGTGGAGGTGGGGTCAAATATCTATACCCGGTCTGATAGTACCAATATCGGGGACCTAAGTGAGCCCAAAGATTTATAAAAACAAAAAGAAATTTTCAAAAAATAACGCACGACGAAGAAATTGTCACTGATAAGTGTGCATTTATGCAGCAAGGGAAGGGAGATCCAACCAGTGGGAACCGTGAATAGCAAGTAATGTTTTCAATCACACGGTATTTTAGTGTACATATTGGAGCTGTCAACTACTTGGGTCGAATGTTTCTTACAAAAATACAAGCCGCCAAGTAGGTGCCGTCAACCGAAACAAGTGCTACTATGCCATCCAAACAGGCGTCCAAGCACAGCCACGTTGCCAACGGCTGTTGCTATTAAGCTTTTGCTTTTAAATGTCCGAAGAACGCGTTTTAAACGCACACTTAATTTACATTGTTCAGGCAAAAAATACCTAGTGCGCAGTAGGAAATCTATTTTTCGATAAAATTTAAAACAGAATACATTACATTTCAAAACACTGCGTGAAAGATCTTGTTCCCGCGATCAAATTGCATTCTTCTTAACTATTTCTTGCAATTTACCTTTCAGCAAAATTAAAACAGCACACCAAAAAACGGCACATTCATATACCTATATATATTTGGACAGTTAAGACGGGTCATGGCATCCGAGCTTTCACACAGCCAGATAAACTGTGTAGTCCCACAAGCCGAGGTCCCTGATCTCTGGACGACTATTCTAATGCGTAATAAAAACAAGTTTTGGATATGCAGCCAATTGGCAGCTACTGAGAACGCTACTTTTCCAACACAGTGATTATCTTCTTAGACAGTAATAGTTGGAAAGAATTCGCAAAATACATGCAGAAGTAGTTTAAGACATTAAATTCATATTCTGCAGGCAAAAATACCCCAATGTGTTCTAATTTGAAAAAGGACCCTCATTCTACTAAAATAAAATACAAACAATGTGGCTCACCTGTATGCGCGGTGGTGGTGGTGGTTGGAAGTTCTTTCGTTTATTTGTTTTGCGTCCACAACAGACGCAGGCAGCACAGATGCTTCCAATCAGATTAAACGCAATACCAACTGCCAGGAGAACCAGTCCACAGGTGAAAATCCTGGACAAAAAACAGTTATCGGTCATAGTTGCCATGCCAATATGATCATTTTGAAAAGATGCATTTTCCCACTGTCGACTGTATACGAGGCTGCAGTAGTGTACTTAGGAGTTTATTAAAAACGGTCCAACTGCATGCTGGCATATAAAGTTGCTAAGAATAACACATTAAAACTCAAGATTCTCCACCCAGGTTGCTTAAATGACACCTGTTGAAAAATTTGCCGGTCTATAATATCAGCGCTATCAGGATTGGGGGGAGGAGGAGCTATGAGCAGCAGATGTAAACAAATGTACCAGAAGTGGTCATTCCAAGTTGCCTTCTGTTTATTGCTGTCAGAGTAGATGTTCTAATTCATGAAATTTTAGTCGAAATTGTGAAATGTGTTTTCAAGGATACAATTTAAAGAAGACGTAGTTGTTTTCTGGATAAGTAAATGATCAAACATTTTTATGCCTATTTTTTATAAAATTTATTTAGAATTTTTAACGTCATTTAAAATATATGTGAAAAATGCATACTATTTAAGTTGTCATTTTTAACCGAGTACAGATTTTTCAGGCGGTGGAAAAGAGGCTTGTTCGAAAGCTGACATCTTTTAAGATTATGTTGCACGGGGATCTATATAAAAACCATGTCTTAGTGATGTTTTAAAGTCGAAAACAAATTTCAGAATTTCGGCTTACATTGCATGAGTTAACACACCTACTATACATTCAAACACCTGACTACGTCTCGGCATATAGGAAAATTAAACACCTTTAAATAAAATAAAAAATGTATTATTCTCCAATTCAGGATATTGGTGGACGTACATGACTTCGTTTTCGTTAATGTCTGTCAGATCCTCTTTGTGAAGGTGTTCCAAATTGCCATCAGGGAAGATGACGCGACTACACTTTGTGCGATTTCTGAATAGGACAGCCAGCACGCTCCCCGCAATTATTGAGAGTAGGCCCACGCAGAAAAACCATCCAGTGCATATTTTGCAACAAAGGTAATGTGTTTTAGCATAGGTGAGTGCACGATTAAGTGTTTTGTCAGCGATTGTCATTCCTAAAAACGAGAACGCTGGGTAAAGCCTTTATTTTATTTGCAAAATTTAAATCAGTTCTCAACTATCGGATCAATAATCATATTTGTTGGCCGTTCCAAGTTATCAAAGTAAACTGCACTCATATAGGTTCGGAGGACCTTGCTGAGTTAATTTTAAGTTAATGTAGTTAAAGATACGGTCATATCTTGTATTACTTAAATTGTGCGACAACGATGGTTTGCTATGGTAGGTTTTAACGTGATTTCGAAAAGTTAGGCAAATACCATTCACATTTTTTTATTACTTTTGCTTTTTCTTAAAAGCCCTGAGGAATTTACTATTTTTGTTTGCCTTCACAAATGATGGTTTTTTGGCAAGTAATCCGTCACCAGGGAATGAGTTAAGTATAATATAAATTCTAATGTTCCTTTAAGAGGCATAATCGTGAAGTAACTCCTGCTTAATAAGAGTGAAATATAATCCCGTGTTGTTTATTAACATAAGAATATTAGAGTTACATCAGTATTGAACAAGATTAATTTCTGTTAATGTCAGCCCATTTACTTGAAGCCATCTTTCCCACACTAAAAACATGCATAAATATCGGTTTTCTGCCCACAATGCCCGCTCGCATTTGAAGCCTTTAGCATTAAGATTAGTGGTAAATTTTATTGGCGAGGTTGAAATCAAATAGTGACAATGAATTTGCTTGTTATAATATACAGGAATATAAATGAACTACAAATTTATATTGGAAACGCACAAATAATGCTGGAATATGTTTGAGAACTAGTATTCGTTACCTACTACCTAGTTTGCAGATTTACGGCAGATTTTTTAAGTGAAATATGAGATGGTTTATCTTTAAGCATGCAGTAAAGTTTTCTTTTATTTAACGCAATGGACGATTGTTACAATGTAGGGTGAGCTGATAAAACATTCTGCTATGTAAATTTTTCCATTGAGCAGGCAGTTAGTTTTAATATCGATTTTGTGCAGTATTTTTGCACGAAAATTCATTCTTTGCGACAACTGTCTCCATCCAAAGTTAGGGCGTTTTAAAATCACAAAAAATGCTCACAATAAAGCCTCTCTTGCAGCATGAAAGTTTTTAAGTCGAACTTAAACATGAACACCAGTTGGATGACCTCGCTTTTTATCTCTGAATGTTGTTTTCTTTATTTGGGCGCTGGGCAACAGCTGTTCCTCATTAAATATATTTGCAGGTCAGTGCGGGATAAACTGACTTCTCAAAAAGCACATCCAGTCTTTTTCAAAGAGTTTATTAAGGATTATCATTATTCCCAGCCCATGCAGTGATCACTAAAGGCAACAGTAAAGATGCATCTTTAAACTCACATTTGGAAGCAAAATACATATATGAGAATTATTAGTCAATAGTGATCAGGAGGGTATACATTTAAATGTATCCATTGATACAACGGGATTTTTTCAAAATTAACAAAATGCAAGCTCATTTCGCTCCAGCTGAAAGATTGCAGGACACTTACATTTGCCGTTTATAATTGAAGGTCAAAATTGCTAAAGCTCCCCAAAAAAATTTAAGAAATACAGAGTTCACATTTAAGCTAGCGATAGTATGTTTTCAAAGATGAAATTTCAGACAACCCTGGAAATGAAAGACACTTTTACCTAGATGTAGTGAAACGCCATGCAAAAATAAATGCTCACGCCTTGCTCAAACGGGTTCTGCGATCGTTTTGATGGAACTTATACATATATATGACGCGATCTGTTGGGGATGTTAAACCTCTGCGAAAGTGTGCCCTCACTGTACACAGATTGGTCGCCTTCACCTGCCCGTGCATAGGTAAAATGTGTCAGGGCGTTTTCACTAACGTTAGACAGTTAAGAGCTCTCATATGTGTCACAATGAGCAATCAGAAGATCATTCTCCTAGATAAAAGTGCACCGGCTTTGTAGAAAACAAAATATGAACATTGTTTAGATGGTGAAGACGTTTATATGCTGTAAATAACTCAAGTATATTTTTTGAAAAGTTGAAAGAAATTAGAAACGTAGCAAGATGAGGCTTTTCGCACAATATTTTCAATCATTGGTTTTGTTTGCAAAGTATTATCATATATATAGGACTGCAAAAACGTAGGCGAAGGTTGGACTATATAATTGAAAAAATTTAACTGGGAATTCGCAACACTTTATCCAAAAGTATTTGTGAGAGACTAGATGATAGCATATCATAATGCAAACGAAACGTTGCCGCTTTCACAAACACTCGACAGCCAAGAGCTCTCACATGTGCCACAAGGAGCAAGGACAATATATGTCTGAAGCTCGTTACTGCTTATCTTCAAAATTTTGCCCAAAAAGCTTTGTGAGAGACTAAACGATAGCATATCACAGTGACAGCTAAACGTTGTCGCAAATGGCCCATGATATTTGTAAGTAATACTGATAATGAAAATAAAGGCACCATAGTCCATATGCAGGGCGATGCTAGTGCTCTAATTTGAAAAGATACGATGTCTCAATTTCTTCTACGAAATGTAGCAAAATATTTTGTATGCCATCATACAAAACTTGAAGTTCCGTTGCACACAAAGAATTCTAAGTTTGCTGAATGATCTGCGATTGAGTGGTATTTCGAAAGGTTACATTTGAGATGCGCGCATGAAGGCAGTGTTATCAGGTTCCAACTGGCTACCTGCAACATTGAAACGGGTCTTAATTCGAAGATGATCGTCCACACCAAAATCAGGAATCATCAAGGACAAGTTACTTACTCCGGGGGGCATTTGTGTTGAGCTAAATAGCTGAACATCTGAGAAATGTGTTGATCAGAAGAATAAGCGATCGCTGGAACAATGGCTTTATTCGCCTGACATTTCGGATTCTCTCTTGAATCCATCATCAGAGACAGTTGCAGAAAAGGGTGGCTAGTGTACAGGAAGTCGCAGTATTTATAGGATGCGGTCGCCATGCTACCGCATACCTACAGCCATTAACCGCGCCTTTTTCATCAAGGATTGTTGCCCGCTGGTGCGCTAATTGCTTGATGGCCGGCATGCAAGTTGTTAATTGCTGACATCTCATCACCCGTGTTGGATGCTGGCGTGATGATTGCTCGGCCATCTGGCTCACGTGCTTGCGCGCTCCTCGAGTGGTCAATTGCTTTGGCCAGTCTATGCCTCAGGACAGAATATGGAGTGGGGATGTCGTTGCACTTGTTGACAGACTGAGGTCCCGTGAACCAGGACTCAAGCAACTCGCGGCTCCCGCGATTATCCCCTCTCGCGAGAATTTCGGCCTCATCGAACTTGAATGTGTGGTCGGGTCTCGTGGAATGGGCCGCGACCTGAGAGTTGGCGTCATATTGAGAAATTTGTAATATCAAAAATGTCACCAATTAAAAGGTGACAATATTTTTACTATTATAATAGTCCATGAATGAAATGTGTCCTTGCAGGCAGTGTCAGAAGGCATTGCATTGTCGTATTTTTATTTCGACGAATACCATAAACCATCTTGATCACTCTCATGCAACAACCACTTTGTTTCTCTGTCACGTGCAAACAAATATCGCCAGCCATGTTCTTTTACCGTAATTGCATAACCGAGTGCGTAACACCAGCTATAAACCACATTCCTGCCGCTTAAGTTTTTGCAGACCGGAAGACTTATTTTGATACTTTTCAGTTCAGCTAAGGGTTAGTAATGTGGTCATTTCGAACGACAACAGTTAGTTGACATCCATTCAAGGAATCCGTCATTGAAGAGCGAGGATCTACAAGGCCAGTTAATACAGGGAATGGAGGCACGTGACAGGAGGACATCATGTAGGATAAGCAGAAGCATTTTCGTCGTTCGATACTCAAACCAAACACACACACACACCGAAGACATCATTGCACCAACAGAAGGTTTTGTGTGCTTATCCCTCAAGCAATAGAGATGCGGCTATTGGGTCACCAAGAGCAAGGCGTCGTAGCAATCAAGATTGCTTGCAAGATTGTGCTATACGTCAACGCACTACCATGTGTGCCATTGAGGATTATAGCATGGTTGAGGAAAGGTGAAGTTCAAAGGCATACGCAACTCCATCCTCGCACACATGAACCCCAACGAAGCCTTCGGCGTGATTTATAAAGTTCGACGTAATTACCCTAGACAACTGGGCCAGCGCATACTGGTAACAACAGCAGTGACTGTCATCTGTAACATCCTGCACGCTCCGAGTCTATCGTGAACAAAGATCGATAAATTGCACGCATGTGTCCGCACCCCGTTACCCCTCCTCTCTTCCTGTGACTCGTCTCAACCCAAACCCCACTGCCACGTACTGACTCCTCTCTTTCCCCTCTATTCGAACACTATGCTTGTATGAAATTATTTTTATTACCGCTCACACGTTTTGCTTTGTGCCTAGTTTGCCATGTAAATGCACTAGCCCAATTAAAATTTACCGAAAGCATGCTTATGCTCCTAAAATGTTCTTCTAAAAACTATTTTCATATTAAGGAGCATCCATATTTTGGTTAACGAACAACTTTCGATTCCACGTTTTACTCAGACAGGCTCATTTGAGGCACAATGGTTTCAAGCGATGTGTGTAAACTAGGTACTTATCGTATCACGGTAGATTACTTTAAATTTACATTTCTTTCATTTAGTACAATTGCCTTCCCCGAGCGTAAGTGAATTCGGCCATAAACCATACCCTTGCCGTTTAAGTTTCTGTAGATCGGTAGACCCCTTTAGATACATTCCAGGTCAGCTAAATATTGATAGTGTGGTCACTTCGACGGACAGCAATCATCAGTCATGCCTAGAAGGAATTCATCAGTGACGGACGAGGACCGACAAGGCCGGTTAATGAAGGTAATGGAGGCACGTGACAGGAAGACATCATGTAGGACAACCAGAAGCACTTTGGTCGCTGGTTGCTTAACCTAAACACACAGGACGAACACATCAGCGCGCCAGCAGAAGGTCGTACTGACTGTGCTTTATCAGTCAAGCAAGATAAACTCTTTCTTCAACTGTAAAACTTGAAGAAGATGTGATTTTTGGTTGTAGCTCAGAGTTTTTTCCTTCTTGTGGCATAATCCGATTTTTCTACTTACAAGACTTACTGCATGTAAGGCCAAAAGCAAACTATGCTCAAAATCTGTCAGCTTAAACTTTGCTGACATTTGGAAAGAACGAAAAAGGACCTCAAGTAATCGACTTTGGGAGTAAATAGACCTTCGACTCCTACTCGCTAATCTGGCACTAATATGTTTGATAATAATGACTGCCACTTCAGTCTGTGCGCAAATGAACACCTGCCTTGATTGACATTTCTAAGGCAAACCAGAAATAACGCTGGCCCATTTGGTGACCATGTTTGTGATGAAACGCTGTTTACACTGAGATCTGTTTAACGCAAAATTATTTTCGGTTTGGGCGAGAAAATGGTTGCCTTCTAAGTAAATGGATGACTGAGTAAATAACTATTGGACTCCTATGCGGTATGCACTGTTTTAGTCTTTTCCGTCAAATATTGACTGCCCGCGAGTGTTCTGTAGAGGCTCTTGTGTCCTAACCATTTTTGAAAGGATAGTTCCAAAGGATAATCCAAGAGCGTTTAAGTTATAGTTCATTATGTTTCATCGTTTAGAGGCAAGCTGGAAGACAAATCAACTACAGTCATAGGAATTTCTTCGAAAAATATACCCGGTAGGTTTGACCTTGAAATTTTTCTTGGTTTTTTTAGGATCTCGACGCTAGGTGCTTGACATGTCACGCGCCGCAGCAGCGATCCGTAACTGTTTACAAACCGCTGTTGTCACGACAACTATTACAAAGGATATGTCACTCAAAACGAAGCCAGACAGTCTGCAATAGCACTGCTGGGGTGGAGGACTTCTATCCACCATTTCTAAAAGAGGATAATCAGTAATGCTTAATGGGACCGTTTTTGTGTATATTACGAGATGTGCCAAACAAGGTTTGGCAGGTAATATCCCGTACCCCATATAATAACAGAAAGTAGCGCTTTAAGTCAGTCAGGTTGGATCATTGAAAGCGTATATTTGTAGCATGTGTTGCGGACTTATGCAAAGAAAAATTTAATGGCCCTGCTGATCTATAGTGACCCATATGGCACTCCTAGGTCATGCCCCAACATGTCATTTGTTCAATATTTTGAATGAATACACTTTTGCGACCTCGGTGAATTCTTCCGATGTTTCGTTGCTACTTGTCACATGTGAGTAACCGGGATTTCTTGATTTCAGCGGCACTCAATTAGTCGTTCAATATACCCGTCAAGACCCATGCATATTGTAAGTACTTTCGGCCCAGATGAGAGGCGAATGCCAGTTAGGACCCGTGCAGAACACTCACTACCTGCATGATTTGTGATGCATCCTTCATTTATATATTTGCGCATCCTGATGGTCGGCTACGATGAGACAGAGCTGCAATTATGCTATCAGCAATAAGGCATGCCTGTGCCTAGTTCGGGGAAGCACTAATGAATAAACACTAAATGTCAGATACCACTAAGTTTGCCGCCATCTAGTATCAACTCTGATATGGGTAAAGATTCGAGGTCCAGATATTGTATCCCGTTCATCATCCCCCGAAGAAGACGAAGAAGATGATGGGGCGAATTCATGGACCGAGTTATATTTGTACTGACGTTTCGGAAACCTTTTGTTTCCATCATCAGAGTAATGCGTTGACTGTTCCTGCTGGTCTTGATTGCGTCAGCCTTGATACCTGCCTGGTATTATATCCGTGCGCGAGGCACGAACTTTGACCTGCCCGTTCGCCGCCGATTAGCGTTGACCTCTCCACGATTGACCGCCGATGGGCTCCTGCCACTAATGACCCCTTTTTAGCCGTCGTAATTGTTGGTGAGCCAGCATGTTTGTCGGCCTCCCCCTCGTCACTCAACGGACTGAACAGTTGTTGGGGCTCATGTGAGTTGATCTCAGCCTCGTGGGTGTTGCGGTGAGGTGGCGTCGCATGCTGGTCACATGATCCCCGGCCCGCTCCTCTCCCAATTTCTGCTGACATCGGCTGTCGGCCACGCGTCACTTTGCTCGACTGTCCTGATGGCCTTTTCCGCACTGACTCTATACTACATTTCCAATGCCAAAAGTTGATTGCTTTCTGGTCAGTTTTCTACAACGGAGCAAAAAGTAAAATCAGTCTGAAAAAATATACGGCCGGTTTCTCTTGCACTGCCACCGGAACTACTGATAACTTAGCCAACACTGTTCTCGGTCGTTGTTTAGAAAACCGCTGGATTATATATGCATATAGCTTGAGGCTAACCATGCAAATGTGGCAGGTCGAATCATGCAAATGGTTAATGCACCGTATGGACCCTAATTGACACCCGAATCTCATCTGGGGCTCCCTGAGGCTAGGTTCTGCCTACCGGCCGCACGCAAGTTACCACCTTAAATAGAAAGCTCAACCAGATGAGGGTATCCGGCACTATCCGGTAATTATACTTCATTTTCTCTTATCACTTTTGAAAACCTTTCGAAGAGGACGGCATGCAATTCCTTATACGGTCCAGGATAATTCCGGTCGCTCTTCTACTACAGCACATGAGTCCATCAGCCGTCAAAGCTACCTAAAAGGCCTTGCTTAGAGACAGTACTGTTTAGCCTTCGGTAGGATAAAGACAAAACAGGAGAGTCAAACAAATTCTAGGATCATGTCTTCTGCACGGTGGCCATGGCTCGTAAATACAAAACTCACAGTCAAACCAACCAAACGAACCAAACTCTGTCTCCACAGACTGCTACGGTGACTCTGCTTCCCATCGCAAGGCCCACAGGACGGGCCGGTGACGAAGGCCATCTGCGACGCCGACGGCTTCACGGATCAGCGCCGCGTCGGCTCCAAAATGAGACTCCGACGACAACCTTTCAGGAGTCCACAAGATAAACGACCATTAGGTAATACGGATAGACCCCTATCTAATTTTTCCGTTCATTGCCTAGAATTCGATAGTTAATTAGCTCAGCAACTGGAAGAAATTCAGGCTCCGGACTACAACGCCACCATGGAGAGACGGTGGTGTCAACTGCGGAGTGTCATCCATTTTACCGCCTTGGACGTCCTCGGCTGCGCCCGTCGCCAACACGACAAAAATGACACAGATATCCGCATACTTCACATCTAGAAGAACATACTGCACAGAGCATACATCGATCGCATCAACGACGACAACAGGGCGGTTTCGTTCATATGTATACGCCTTGAGCAGCAACGACTGAGGGGAATATAGGACACCTGGACGGATTGTAAGACAGAGGACAGTCAAGGATACGCCCTGGACTCTCTGCTGGAATTAAGGCAGTCTACGTCCCCACAGCCTAAGGTACCGCATCGCTCCTCAGCTCCGACGGATCAACACTTGTCACGCAAAAAACGAAAGACAAAAACGCCGAGCCGAGCAATTCAGAAGTGTACTGAACCTCCTATCCATGATTTCAGACGTTGCCATCGACCGGCTCCCACAGGTTGAATATAAGGATTCCATAGATTCCCCACCTTCACTCACAAAAACGATCAGAGCGGTACACCGATCATCCAACGGGAAGACGCCAGATTCTGGAACGATCCAGGTTCAAGTTTGCAAATATGGTGGTCTTAGGTTGACAAACACATTCACGTCGTTAGTCCGGAGGTGTGGCGTCATGAACAAGTTACGACGACTTCAGGGACGCGACCATCGTTTACATCAACGCGTGGAAAGAAAAGTGGTAACTCTGTGATGATTACAAAAAAATCTCGCTCGCTTCCATCTTAATCTTCTCAACAGCCATCTAAAACAGAGACCTTTAGGAAGGCCTATGTTTTCGAAGGCCCAATGTACATAAAGCAGAAACTCTCCTACGGCGTACTGTTTCTTTCTGAGGCATCCCAACGTTTGGTCTGGCCAAGTGGCTGCTTCGGCGTCTGAACTTTCTAACTCAGGGTTCTGAAACAAGCGACAACTCAGCCGAAAGATTCATCGAAAAGCTAACAGACTAACAGATGACGAAGTGATGGTCTTTTTCGACTTAATATCACTTTTCAACTCCATCCCACAGCATCATGCGGTTGAAACCCTGCAAACGTTGTTACAAGAACGTTATAACAAAACGGACAAAAAAGAGAAGATAAAACACCTTATTGTTTGATCTCCTGAAGCACTGCTTGAAGACTTTCATCACCTTCAACGGAGCTGCGTACGAACAAGTCAAAGGTACACATATGGGGTCACCGTTATCCAGCTTGATAACTGAGGCAGTGTTGCAGAGACTGGAGGCACTGGCTTTCGACCACTTTTGGCCACGACTGTTTGTACGGTATGTCGATGACACATTTTTCATCATCAATCGAGACAAGATTGGGGAATTCACGCATCACCTGAACTCGATCTTCCCAGACATCCAGTTTACAATGGAGGAAGAAAAGGCTGCCAGTTGCCGTTTCGGGACATACTATTTCTGAGAAAAAGGTGATGGTGAACTAATAACGATGGTTTACCGGAAGGAAACGAATACGTCCCGTTTTCCAAGTTTTCTTTCGCGCCATTGGAACTATATGAGAAATGTCTGCGGGCGTGTAGAAACCCATTGCATCGAGCCAGCCGACAAGAAGGCTGAGGTCCAGTTCCTGCGGGAACTGTTCACAACGAACTTCTTTCCTGGGAATTTTTTCGAAACGTGGGGGGGGGGGAGGGGCGGAAAACCGGGGAAGGAAAACCGGAGGGGCAACCAAGACCGAAATGCTGGGGCTCAGTGTCGTATATAGCCGATGTGTCAGAAGAATTCGCTAAACTGATGAACTAACCTGGGATTGGTGTTGCTTACAGACCTGAAGCAGCAACACGCCAGAAACTCATGCACCCTAAATACATGATCCCTATCAATCTGCGAGAAAAAAGGGGGATTGCTGTTCGATGTGGCACAGTCCGTTTTAAGCTGACAATTTCGGGCTCTGGGATTCGTATGCAGTGTCGCCTTGAGAGAAACGTCCAAGTTTACATCAGATCATGTCCTCTTAATAGCTGCCATGTCTACAGGAGAGGGTGCCGAGGTTCAAGGCGGTAAGGCGCCGCTCGTACGTCCAAAGTTGGAGTTCAGAAACAACCTTTGCAACACGTCGCCCTAAACCTTTAAGAATACCTACGTCTTTCGGAAGTTACGACCGTCGGTCATCTAACACATGCTTCAGGGGGGTCGCACAATTTCTCCACCTGCCTTGCCGGAGATTTCGCCGTTCAGGTTTTCAAACGTTCTGTTTAGTTAAAATGTCTGCGATGCGACGTGTGAACACTGTGTCCTTACGCTGGAGTCGTTAACAACTGTTCCAATGTCTTTTAATAAGCTTACCGATATATGTGACTTATTTTCTAAAAAGGCACTGTCGTGAAAGTGAATTTACTTGTCATCTAGTTGCCATTATATGAATTAGCCCGCATTTGCTGGCATGGAATTTCATAACGAGATGTCGATCCATCCCTGCATCTTTTCTATATCATTTTGTAATATTTTCCAGTTTTTCATCTTTTATCAGATCACCTGCTGAGAACGCTATATCCGACTTCGGTTGTCGTACTTGGTCATTTACGTTGATAATAATTAGGTACGAACGAAGAACTAAACATTGCCGCACTCCAAATTCAACAGATTCATATTCTAATTAGTAGCCAAACGAAGTAATTATTAGTCTACGATTGTTTGCAAATTCTTGAATTCTGTTAAGGATGTTTCCTCTCATCTGTAGGTCTGACACCTTTTGACTGAAGCGTTTGTGTGGAATGCAATTCACGGCATTGTTGACATCAAAGTAACAGATCTCGACAGAATGTTTGTCATCCACTGGCTTCAAGAAAGGTTTGACTGGGATAATAAGGTTTGTAAGACAGGATATCTTTCGGCATGAACCATGTTGATTTGAGCTGATTTGTCGGCGGAATGCATAGAGCAAGGTAATTGATTTTTAAACTGCCCTTTCCGTAAGCCTACAGAAGATCCATGCCAGAGAGACCGGCCGGTAGGTGGTGGGATATAAGCATCTTCCTCCCTTACGGATGGGTAGGACATTTGCCAACTTTGATATAACCGGAAATTTCCCAGCTTCAAGATTTTTTCGAAGGATGATTTCTGGGGGTTAATCTAATTGCCTAGTTAGTTGACGTAGGTGTAATTCTGAAATATAATCTGGTTCAGGTGACTTGATCGGAACTTAAATCTTTAATTATGTTAGAAGCAGCTGGGGCGTAAATGATGCTCTCTGTATAAGTGGGTCGGTGACAAACTGCGACAGGTAGTTCGTAAGAATCACGTGGCTTCAGTTTGCAAGAACCACGTGCTTCGTTCATAAGTCCTTTTTTAAATTGTCCCGACTTTAAGCTTTTTCTATACTTCCGTTGTGAGAACGATTTTCCATAAGCTGCGTTTTTTTCGAAATGCCTCCTTTACCACTGTCGTCAGTCATTTCATTCTAATCAAGTCAAATGTTTCTTGAGGGCACAGTTTCATTTAGTCAGGTTCTTTCTAGTCAATTAAAGGTTCTCTAACATCCGTTGATATCTACTTACAAAACAACCGTTTATTATCATCCATGATTTCACTTTAACTCTCCTGCATGGCTTTCATATCACCATTAAGTCTGCATTTAGGATTGTCTCTGTCTAATCCACAAAGTGCACGGAAGACTAGGCTGTATGATCGATTTATAGTAATACCGCCTTGGGGTTCTGTTGATTAAGTGGCTCTGTCGATTTTAAAGTTTTTCTGCTCGGCCTATACAGTAAGGGGGCTTACTCATGAAGTTTCAACAGAAACTCCGAAATGCCTTTCCGTTTCGAATAGATTAATTAAGTAGGGTTGTAAGAGCAATCATCGCGCAGACTAATTCTATAATAATTCAGTTTCTACAGGATGCGGGCTGTCGAACGAACCTCTTTTGCGCTGCATCTAAGATCATACTTCGTAAAAAATGACTACTCAAGTAGCATGCATTTGTTTCTTTGATTCTCGTGCCCTTTAATATTCAGTTAAATTTCGTAAGAAACGCGCATAAAGATATCCATTCATTTGCTCATTTAGTAGAAAATAAGGCATTTATTCAATTTACACTCGAAGGAAAGGTGTAAGACAGTTTTATAAAACTTTTCTAATTGCCGAACAATTTTGAATCCGACTGGCCGTTATACTTGCATTCAGGTATCCCAAAGTACAAGCCGTATACTTTCCGCGTAAGGAAAACCATACAATTCTCCAGCGTATTAAGAGAAAACCGTATCAGGTTCATAAAATTAAGCAGTGGGTTTGGTCCACATTGTTAACTTTACAAGCCATGTTGGCAAATGCAGAGACATGACGTTGTTTGAAGGGCCATTTCACGGTATTAAAAAATGTCACAAATAGAAACTGTGTTAAGACCGAATTATACCCCTCCTTTGAAAATAAAATTGAAAAAAGACGTAATTGTCTATCAAATACGCTAAAATAAATAATTTTATGAATATTATCCATGAAATATATTTGAATTTTTTGGAGGCATTGGGGATCAATTGCTTTCTCGGCCACCAACGCCATAACCGGTTTCAAGCCAACGATGAAGAAGTCCGCAATGTGTTCGCCGAGAAGAATAGGCAGCACCACGCTTGGATGGCGCGCAGAGTGGAGAAAATACAAGGGTACGTTGACTGCAGTGAGACGAAACAGTCTCCAAGGCCCCGACCAAAGTGCTCAACTCAGGCGAAACAACACTTCTGACGTAGAAGTTGGGGACTCTAAAGAACATGACTCTGTCAGCCATCGCGCCCAGCGTCTGCATCAGTTGGCTGATTGGTTAGAATGAGTTTGAGACCATGTTCTTCGCTGAAAGCATTTTGACGCGTCTGAATCCATCACAACTCCCTAGAAGCCATGGCCTGCGAGGCTGCCCACTGAGGGTTTGACTTAATCCCCCTCTCAGGACGGAGAGTCTGGCTGCAGTGGGTCCTTTGTAATGTGACTTCTATGACACGCCATCCCAAATGGAATCAAAGCCGCTCCCTTTGTCTTTTTTGTGAAATCCTGGCTCTTTTTGCTCAGACCAGAAGCTATATGATGACACAAATATGCATAGGTTTATGCCGTGCAAGCCCTTTGTGACCCTTTCCGCTTGCGGTCGTCCTGTCTCAGTCCTGCCACAGGGCCCAGGTGGGTAATGGGAGAGAGGAAGAATTTAAAGTGGTTGCAGTGCCGTTCGATTTTTGCGACAAAATAACTCACGCGCAAATCACCGTCTTTGCGTCTACTATGCCAGGGAGTGAACGGTGGATATCTTCGTCAATGATGGCCGAACTGTTGACTAAAGGTATGCAACCGGTGCATGTTTTTAAGAAGAAATATGCCGCCAGAGTTAGGCCTTTGAGCAAACGATCTAGTTTTCTTTTAGCTTTGACTAAGTTCACTTAGTAGAGGATTGCTCACCGATCGTTGCTTCGGAACTCACTCATCCAGTTGTGCCTTTCGGGCTCTTTCTAGAGCCAAACCAGACAACGCTCAAAAACATTCTTTGCTATTTTCAAGCATTTATATGGTCATTTGGCGGAGGACCATGTCACAGTTTCTTCTGACAATGTCGAGTTAGTAGATGAGTGCTCATCCATCGTTTCTTCAGAACTCACTCGTCCCTTTGCGGCTTTCGAGCTCTCTCTAAAGCTAAACCAGAAACCGCTCACAATCATTCTTTACTGCTGTCAAGCCTTTATATGCTCATTTGGCGGGGGACCACGCCAGAGTTACTTCTGAAATCTGTGCACCGGTTTGGAACTTACAGGTTTGGTTAGGCTGTTTGGGCCCGAAGGAGAGCCCGAAAGGCACAACGGGATGAGGGAGCTCCGTAGAGACGATCGGTGAGCCTCCCTCTACCATTTCTAACTAACAGGTCGCTGGATGGCGCCCCAGGTGTCCAACACTCCGTGTTTAGGTATGGCTGGCTGACGACGGCTAACAACCCTTGTCTTTGTCGGTAATACCAAAATGCTGTTTCTTTATGAAGTTTTCATCAAAACTGCATTATTATATTTGTCTGTGAGATGCCGTGAATTAACAGCAAAATATCATGCATAAAAAATCATTTGTTTATTTAAAAAAACACGCATAATCAATGAAAATAGGGCATAAACTGTTGTTTTAACGGAGGGTTAGGAACACGTTTGCCTCAAAATTAATCAAAGGACCCAATGACTTTGCCAGAGCAAAGTGACGCAACTCAAGTAATTCAATGGCAGAGACATGAAATGAGAATACTCCATATTGCTCACTCCCGTAGTCCCTTCAGGTAAATGTCCGTTTTCTGTGCAACAAATATATCAAGGTAATTTTGTAAAGCAAAATGTTCATAAACTTCAGCGAAAGTAGATGTCGCGATATATTGGGAAATTTTCTATATCCTAGAATTCACATACACATCTAAAGGTGTTTTTCTTCGCGAGAAGAGTAACTAACTCTCTACTGTTTCACCAGTCTTAAAAGTCGGTCTATTCCGACGCTAACTGTGGGAATAAGCTTTCTGACAAGCAAAATATTTTTTAGGAAACCAGTCTAAGTTTCCCATCTCCAGACGATTTTCTTTGATAATACCCACCCTAAGCTCGTTTTGCCCATCCGCAGGTGTCCTTTTACGAAAAGATAGGGATCTTACTTTAAGCGTTTTACCAAATGAAAGTTTTCACACCTACAAATTAAGCATTGTTGCCATGTAAAGCAGATGATTCCAAAGGCAAGCAATATATTATCGTTTTTAAAAACAGAGGTCTCGTAAATTTTACAAAGTCATAGTTTCAAAAATATTTCACTTAATGTCTTAAAATGTATTTTAGCGCCTACTGGCAATCCTTTGTTTAAACTTCCATATATATTCCCACACCTTGCTAACACTCAATAACTTAACACGGAAATTATTTGGTCTTAAACATGAGCCAGAACAAATAAAATTCGCAACGTCTCCATACCTGCATGGTAACTATGCTGGCCATTTAAAGTATTAGAACGGTGTCTTATGGTAAACATATATAGTGTAAAAGGCCTAAATAAAGTGGTTTTTATCTCGAGAAATAAAATATTGCTAGTACCCTGGGAAAAAAAGACCGACAGCAAACGCCGATTTTTACCATGACTAAACTGTAGGTAAAAGGAAGATGTGCAGGCTTCCATCAGCTAAATACCTAATCAATGCGCTTTTTAACAGCTTTTTTATTGGAGAAAGTTTTAATTGACCTAACACCTATAAACTGCCAACTTATGTTCTCGAGGACAACTTTTCTCGACGAAGAGATGCCATATTTAGGTAGGTCTAAACACATGTCCTAAACGGCCATCTGCATCGTAAAAGGTTTCCAAGAATTCAATACGTCGATAATTACAGCCAAATATATATAGGCAGAATGGTATTACCGACAAACGCAAGGGAGACTGGAATGGCCATTTCTGGCTTATTAGCCGTCGTCAGCCAGCCATACCCAGGCCCGAAGTGTGGAACACCCGAGCCTCGAACTCACGACCTGTTGGTTTAGAAGTCTACGCCTCTACCCACCGGGCCGCGAGCCCGTTGCCCTGTCGGTTTTCGATCGGGAATATATAAATGGCCATTCCGGTCTCCCTTTTCCTTGTCGGTAATACCATTCTGCCTCTATATCATGCGCAGCTGTGCGGCTGCTGGTTGGGCTCGAGAGAGAGCCCTTAAGGCACAACAGAACGCGTGAGTTCCAAAGGAACGATCGGTGAGCGCCCCTACCATTATATATATATATTGTTTTGAATGTGTTCATAGGCATATGGAACATAAACTACATGTATATACAATCAACTATAAACAGTCAAAGTCAGGAAATAATGGCTGCTATTTCATTTGCCGTCCACAACCTATTGCGGTCCATCAACAGAAGATAACCATCGAAATTTGATGTAGAACGCTTTTCAGTATGCACAAAATAGTATATTTATGATGCCATCTGACAGTTTTATTTAAAGGTATTAGTCATTGACTGGCCAATTAACATGTGACCCTGCGAAAACTGTTATTCTATTAAAATCCGTAAAGGCGAAATCGAGTGAGTGATTATTTGGCTTAATCAACCACTTTACAAAAAGCAAATACAATAGAAGTTCTAGCCAGTTCTTGTTAAACCTTGTTCGGATTTGTTTCCGAAATGTAGGTTGTTAGCTAACTGCCATACTTGGCATAATTCTAATTTGTGAAGGACACTTTGGTGCAAGCTTTACTAAAGAAGTATTTTCAAGCGTCATTCTAGTTGTGCTGTGTTACTGTTTTATCCCGTCGGGTGAGCGATACAAGAACGAAGGCGAGTTCTGAAGGTATACACTTTATTCCAGGTCAACAGGAGACAGCGGAACCCTTAGGTCGTTACCTCTCACTTATTTAATGCAGTTCTCTGCCGTTCTGGAACCTTCCGTCCACTGACGTGACCAACGCCGTGGCAAACGGCGTGTCGCATTTTGAATAATCGTTTCTCACGCTGAAAGACTCTTTCGGAATCTTGCGGATTATTTGGGCAGCAGTCGGAAGCAAGGGCATCACACGTAGTCAATGCAGTATCGCACGCTGATTGCCTGTTGGTTTAGGGGGATATTTTGCTGTCGGCTTGGTCAGCTGAGATGCGCGTGGTCAAGTGTCTACTTTTGATTCATACCGCAATTCGTCTTCGTTTCCCATCTCCGCGACATCTCCTTCTTTTGACAAGTGAACCTTATACCCCTGCCCGCCTTGGACCCATGATGAGTATTCTCCACGGCTGTGTATTTCACGGGTTCTTCCGGACGGAAAGTAGCGATTGTCATGTGTCTCCCTTGGGGGTCGGGAATTCAAAGGGGTCATACAGCAAATCGTGGCCACGTGCTTTTCTATTTTGTCTACAAATGCATCCTGACCCCCTTCTCCGTAACACAATGAAAAGAAAGCATATCACGTATGAAGCAGTTTATGGAAATATTTGATTTTCTAAAAACAAGTCAATATTTTTAGGCAACACCCTATTACTTTTGATATTTTTGCGTTTTTATGCTTTAATTTTTTATAAATATGCAATCTTTGTAAATTTTGGCATTTTATTTGAGGTATGTCACATACTATGAAGCCATTTACTGTAAGAAGGGTGTGTTGGTTGGTATAATTGGGCCAGTTTTAGAGCGATTAGATAGGTTATGTAAATTTGGACACCTATTAAGTACTGCTGTTCTCCTCCCACACGTCGAAATTATTTGCCTGAACTGTCCAGCATACGCTACAGTTTACGTCTTATCTCAACGGCACCCTACCATCTGCTTATATGTCCACATAACGACACTAAACAAAGATTAGCATTAACGCCTGGGCACTGCCTGTACATATCGGCGGTTTTTGACATGTTATAAATTCCGTGAGGTCGTTCGCTTAGCTCGTCAGAATGACCCCTGTGAAAATTGGTATCACTACTGCCACAAACACGTACGACATTTTGTTAAGGAGACATTTGCGTAATCTGCAAAAACCACATTTGAGGTGCACAATGCCACGCGTTAGAAGACTGCCTATAAGGACTTGTCACACGTGCTCATGCCATTTTTCCTACGTCGCCTACTGGCACGGATTAAGCTCTTTAACGGCATCTCCTCGAGGCGTATCAGCTCTGCACTAACGAGGGAGAGGACGGGTGCATCGCAGTGCTCATCATGGCAGCTGAACGCAGTTGGCGCAATCAATCGAAGTCGTGGCATCCAGATATTTGCGTCAGCGTCATGTAGCTGCCAAGCGCGTGTGATGCAATAAAGGTATAACTGTGTTACTAGGGGGGGGGAAGCTGTTAGGAGCGTTTTTACTGCAGCGCTTTCTCCACACGCATGCAAAGCATTGGAAGGAAGAAAACAGTGTGTCATTAATGTACTTTTTGTGTGCCTAATTAATTAAAGAAAATCCATATCCACTCGGGTGCCACAGACATGCTACTGCTATGATGCGCGTATTTAGAAAGGTTAAAAACACACCTTTTCCTTAAAGGAGTACGGCATGAGACGAGCGAAGCCCTGAATGAGGGGATAGTTGATAGCATCAATGTGTGAACGTTCATTTCCAGTTACTATCTGGCAAGATTTTTCATCGCAGCCCCACCTGTTAGGGGTAATTGTTGCGGGTAGGGATTAAGGCTTGAGATTAGGGGTTTGAATTAAGGTTAGAAGTTAGTGTTGCGGGGTAAGAGTTGAGGTTATGGGTTCGGTTGAGAGGCTAAGGCTAGGGGTTCGGGTTAGGAGTTAGTGGTTAACTGTAGGGGTTAGAGTTAAAACCCCTATTATCGCCGCTATCGTATGACAGGTGGCTGGTGGTTGTTAACTGCAGGTGCGGCTACGACATAAAATCCGAGCTTCTGTCCTCACAGTGAAGTGCGGAACAGCGTGCAAATACGCTGGGACTCAGTTGACGCCGAGACTAGCTGGTGAGTGATTACAAAACGCCTATACTGAAACCAAGACACAGAGGCCGACGTCCAAGTAAGAATCAGATTTCACTCCACTGACATGAATTTCTCTCTATGACTTTAGAAACGGTTTACCAAAAACCGCGCGATTTACCATAACTACAGCACAAGTATTGGCAAGAATCCCAAACTCTGCTTCGTTCATTTTCATGCTGCATAACGCAGCCGTTAGAGTATCGGCTTACGGGCATATTCCCAGGCACCCAAGATGAGCCTTGTGGCACATATTTCAGGCTTCAACTATTACCTCTTAAAAAGGAGCTGAGCCAGCTGTGGTTATGTAGCCCTACTTGAAGTTAATCAACCCCAGTCACCTAAAATACGGGAGCGGTGGTAGTAGGGGCATTTTACAGATGTGGTCGGGGGACGCAAAGCCATGAGGTCAAGTTATTATGTGCAAAAGAAAAGCCACTGGAAATGCGCGGTGACACTTTGAGTGGTTGAGGAATACTCGTCCTCACTCCTAAACTCAAAGCCGAAACCCGACTCTAACCCCTAGCCCCAATCCTGGCCTCTAGCCCTGACCCCTAACGGCAACTCTAAACCCTAACTCCAACCCCCAATCATAACCCTTAACCATTACCCTAAACCCAAGGGTACTGTGTACATCAGGTTGGGCAACACAATAATTTCAGACCCAGAGCTTTAATTATTTACTATGCTGCCTTTCCTCAAGAGCAGAAGAGTATTTCCATTTTCCAAAACATGCCGACAGACAAGGAATTAGAAATTCCGAAAAACCAGCGTAACAAGATCTCTATGAACCATATATTTGAAATGTAGTCCTTAATCCCTATAAACTGATGATAGGGCTAAAACAAAAGTGATTAAGTACTTGTAGAACGCAGCCATCACGGCAATGTAGATTTATCAAAAGTGACGACTCCCGCATTCACCGCAAATGGTTGCTCCCTGTGCGATATTTGATGAAAGCCTGCAGCCGAACCAGTATTTATCGAAAATTGCATCGTTGTTGTCGGCCAGTGGTAAGATCACTGCCTGGCAATTTCCCCACTTATGCTTGTTTTTGGACAGTGTTCGCCTGTGCGCTTTCAGTCTGTCTAATCACCCCACCCAACAAAATCTCTGCACTGAAGCTGGGCGTGTGGAGTAGTGCGCTGCGTACGCTGCCGCAGAGCCTCGATTCAGGCAGTTTGCGGTACACACGGTTGTCATGTTTGCAAGATTTTCGGTCCCTTCGATGTTGAGGGTATGACTGAGTATTACCGTTTTAGCTGTGATTTGAAAGCCACTGTTTTCGGAGTAAGCGCATAACTTTATGCTCCACGACTTAATACATTAGGGATGAACGGCAGATAACAAAAATTAAGATGTACTTTCAATTTCCACGACGTCCACATTGCCCCTCTCTGTCCGTAGTCTATTCCCTGGTGTTTACGTCTTGTAAGAAAGGTAAGAAATTGTTGATCTTGTGCACTACAGTTTTTAACGTCGTAATAGTCCACAAAACCATTTATACGTTTTCGGTATCGACGCGAAAACAACCTTTCCCACAATCACAACTTCGCTGAAAATACGTTTTACCTGTGCGCCTCATGTCGGTAAATGCTCCACATGTTCAATTGTACTCTCTGTGGGCTGGGTACTGCATAAACTAGGCAAATCAAAGATTTGATTGGTCCATAGCGCTTTCCGCACAATCCCGAGATTACTGATGTACATGTATGCAGTAGCACGTCCTTTACGTGGGCCTTCGCGCTCTGGAGGCCACCACGACCACTTACATCACTAGACATTCAACTGGCTCTGGCGGCCAACTGGTGTATGGTGAGGCTGGCACTGGGGAGCATATGCGCACGGAAAACCTGACAGTTCTTGATGTAACAAACCGACCGAAACTAAGCCAATCACGATTGCTACTTGACGGGATTACTGAGTCTCCCAAAGGACCGGTAGACAGTGTGAAATGACTCCTTACTGATGTGGTCTCCACAGCGCCTCCGAAGATTTGGCCTTCGGGGAGCCGGCTGGGATGCCAGGTTCATACAGTGGATCAGCTCGCGTGTGATACGCGTGGACGGGTTCGTCGGCTTTGTCATTCACTTCGGACCACCCCAACATGAGTGTAGTATATTTCTTGCAAGTCTGTCTTACTATGAACTAATTCGGTAGCAAGTCACCCATTCTGCACTTTCTCGTAGGACACGCGGTGTATGTCTATCGTGAGGGTGTATTTGTCATACGTCATTTTCTGCCTATTTCTTTTGATGCCCTAGGTACTTTGGGTGAACATTGAGCACGCATGACAATAATTTTGCAAACTTTTCGAAACTCTGATGTTTATTGTATAAAACCATACAACTGCTTCGTCACAACCAATGCATTTCTGAACAGAAGAAAACCGATTCCCATAACGGACCATCTGGTACAGAGTGGCGAATTTTGCTGCGAAACGGAAAAGTCACTAAACCAATATATTCTACGTTGGATCTGCAATCGGGCCTGCTAAAGCAAAAGCATCTCTTACTCCCCTATCTGCCAGACATTTTGTTATCTATAAAGATTTTCAGGTTGCGGCCCAGTAGTAACAGCATTGCCTTTTATTGATTTTTCAATCACTGGGATATTTAACTGTACCCCGTCTCCATTTAACTGCCCGCAAACTCGTTTTCAGAATATTTCCTCCATTTAGATGTTCCGACTGCGGCCCAGTAGGACGAGCATAGATTCTCTTTTTTTAAAGGTGAAGATTTGGCTAAAAATAATAAGACCTGACCTGCGCTTTTGTGGCTTTATTCAAAACATGGAGGCTGTTGGCAGAGGGTAGATTTGTCATACTTCATTGCCTATCTATTTGGTTTGATGCTGTAGGGACCTTGGGGGAACATTGGGCACGTAAGACACCGATTCGGTAACTTTTTAAAACTCTCACTTTTATCGTTTACAAACATGCTCTTTTTTCGTTACAACCTGTGCAGTTAAGGTGTAAATTTTTGTGAAGGCAATGAGACCTGAGCGTCACTTTTGTGTCTTAATTCAATACAAAGAGGCTGTTGGCAGTCGCAAGATTACAAGTCAGGAAATATACTTCAAAATAGTCCGTCCTGGATATCTGAACCTGGAGAGTCTGTCCGAAAACATACATTTTGCCAAAGAAGGGCATTATTCATAGGCCGTTTTTTTGATTTCATCTGCTGCCAGAGCAGATGGAGCGGTTGGTGGAATATTCGCATGAGCAGGAAGTTGTTGACTGCTCAAAACCTGATCGTAAGACGGCGGTTGTTGGGGGTAAGGCAGTGGAGGTGCGGCGGAAGGGGGATTTTGAGGTTGGGGTGGGTACTGCGGTTGGGGTGGGTACTGCGGTTGAGGCGGGTACTGCGACTGTGTTGGCTAAAGGAATGTGTAAATAAACGTATCTTATGAGTAAAAAATGTTTCCTCAGTGATCGCATCTTCCTCTCATCTATTGAGTAAATGAATGTGTGCTCCTTTTCAAGCAGATAATTGGAGACTTTATGAAAATCGAATAAAAGGATTTTGTTCGTGCACACCTTATTTCAACCTGGTAAGGAGACTGGCGTTTTCACAAATGCAAGCCCGCTTCCTAAACGTTATACGGAAATAGAGTTGTTCTAAAAAATTATTGCTGGCAATTCAAAAGCTTTATTTTCCTGGAAAAGTAAACTTAATTAATTAGGTTAGTTAAAATGTAGTTTATTAAAATGCCCACTTTAGTGAAGTTCATCCGATATTTATGTTTTAAAATGCACATTTAGATTTCGTGGACGTATTTTGAGCATCATTTTAAAAGCCCAAGGGAAATCATTCTATGGAAAAACCAAACACAGGCTTGCTATACGTATCAATAAGTCCATTTAAGGTACAAAAACTTTTCTAGCCTTATCGGAATGCACATGTTTGCTCAATGCATTTCGCTTACTTTTAGGCGTAAATTGTAAAAGGCGGATATTAAAAATTGTGACTGGTACCGGCCCGTACAATTTGTTTCCTTGAATGTAAGTGACATCTGTATAATACTCCGGTAAGGTACATTCTACAAATATTTGGAAATGCTGTAATACTTGTTGTACATCTGTATAAGCCTGTCAAAATACGTCTAGTGCGGTATCTGGAGAAACGATTCAAATTCTTTTTCTTATGCAAGGGATATATGTTTCGTATATTAATGCCACTTGTCAATCGTTTGACAAGATTGATAAACCCTACCATGCGATTTACATACGGTAGGTGGACGAAATCATAAAATGCCAGTCAAAATATCAAAATGCGTTCTCGTTTGGAAAAGGTTAATCACTGCTTGAGGTCAGGAAAATAAATTTATTGTTCCGGTGATCGCATCTTCTGAGCTGCTACCTGGAACTTTCCTGTTCGCTTCTATCAGCAATTTATTTGATTGCTTATTCAGTAGGCAGTTGAATTTTGCTTTCGTTTTCATTCTCTAGGAAAGAGTACGATTCGGTTTTGAAAAACTTTTAGAATTCCCAAATAATTTTGAATACAACCTGCTGTTATACAATCATTCAGGGTTCCTAAACTATCAGTCGCATAGTTTCCGCGTACTGAAAAATAACCATTTCTCCTCGTTATTAAGATAAAACCATATGGAACTTATACAATCTACAATGGATATGAGACATATTGCTAACTTTACAAACCACATTGGTAAATGCAGAGTCATGACATTTTATAGACGGTTATATCACGGTATTAAACAGTCACTTAATTAGAAAATTTTCCAAAACCGAATCATACACTTCTATTGAACTTCATTGAAAGAGTACGTCGTTTTTTATTGAATGAGCAGGAGAGTGAATATTCTTATACATATTTTCCATGACATATAACTGAATGATTCATGGAATCGAAAATCAACGAGAAACATGCATGCTACTAAAGTAGTTATTCTTTGCATACGACGGTTCCTTCATGCAGCCGGGGAGGAGTTCGTTCGAAAGCTGTCACCCTGAAGTAACTGGTATTATATAAAATTATTCTGCATGATGGGCAGTGCCACAAGCCTACTTGATTACTCCTTTCTAAACGAGATCGCATTTCGATATTTCGACTGCCATTTCATGGGTGAGCTCATCTACTGTGTAAACTATATATAAAGTGTGCAAAGTGTTAAACAAATTATACAACGTGCATTTGGTTCTCGAAATTAATTAACTGGAGTTCTTGCATTAAATTGCATGTTGCATATTTCTTTGATATTTAAGTCAGAGTAGATTCTGGCTTTCAAAAGATTTACTCTGCTCATCAGCAAAAATCCATATAATGCAAAAAGTACTGCCCATATTAAGTTAATGTTTCTGTTGATTTAAGACGTCCCAATAAATTCGAATAAGGTTTAGGAAAATTCGCTGATTGCGCATTTTTGCTAATTTGGTTCAAGTAAAATTTTCTCTAAATTGTATTGTCCAAAATGATGTCATCGACCCTTAGAATGCTATTTACATCCTGAATAGTTTTGAACCTAGTCTTCTATCGTACTTGCATTAATGCTTTTAAATTTGTACACTGTAAATCTTCGTTGAAGATAAGTCATACATTTAATGTGATTTTATAAGGCAATAGAGGACGCACGAAATGTTCAAATGGATACGGAATGTCGTGTTTATTTAATTAACAGCTATGATAATTGGGCACACCCGATAATTTATGAGCGTGCATTCGTAGAGTCCTTAAAACGTTTATATTTGGAAAACTTTAAAAAACCTAAAATATCCTGTCCTAATGCATATACGTTTGAGTGCATATAATGTTCCACCATGTGGGCATTTAAAAAATTGCCCCTTTGCATTTTCTGCGAAAGTTATATCAAAATTCTCGACGGCAAAACCAAGTGTGAAGGAGTGATTAATTGTTCTCGCGGGAAGGGTAAACGGCCTTTATTTTAGACACTTGGAACGCAGGTGAGATGAAAGGTACGGATAGCAAATGTTCGAGATTTGAAACCATTTAAAGTGCGACCCGATTAAGGAAAAACAGTTACCTGCTGTAGAGGTTCGGCCGGACATTCTCCATCTGTATGCGCGGCCTCACGAGAACAGCAGACGCAGTAAACGCAGATTGCACCACCGACGAGGAAGAATACACCAAAGCTCAATAGTCCCACTCCGGTAAGGTACATTCTACAAGTGTTTGGAAATGTTGTAATACTTGTTGTACAACAAGAAAGGCATGATGATTTTGTGCTTTAAGGGTGTGCAGAATTTCACCCTATCTTTCATACATCGCACACAGTACCCGAAGAGTTATACGTCAGTCCAACCTGACTGTAAAATGACATTAGGGATTATGACTGTTCTCTGAATGTCTTCGTCATCAGTCCACGATGACAAGGCCATGGCCACTAGCCTACATTGAGGCTTGGCCGTTGTATGGCATTGTCACGCAAATGAGTATTTGCGATTGCATTCGGTGCTATCTGGGGCCTGGAGTGCACTAGCTAGGCTGTTGCCGAAAAAGTACCTCATAGGAATTTAGACTGTCGGCGTGTAGTCCTGGGGTTGTACTATCTCTGGCGTATGACGGCCCATAAGTCATAAGAAGGACATTCGCATCCTCCCCTGTCTCGTCAATGAACACTGGTCAACTGATTATTTCCAGGCGCTCTGCAACTACCTGTTTGCGATGTGGGCTCTCTGCTTTGAGGCAGCGTGGAGGTGTTCGTCTCCAGCCTTGCAGTCAGGAAAGCTTGGACACGCAACACAATCATGCGGTTAGATATCCTCGAACTCAGAGGACCTAACGAAACCCCATTGTCCAGTGATGAGCACGTTGCTTGATGCTCAACTACTAAGAGTTCCACTGTCTGCTCCACAGTTTCGAGTTGGATTCTGACTAGCTGATCGAGGTGAACAAGCCGGAAAGGCTCTAAGTCTTTTTTAATCCTTGAGGCCATCGTGTCGGTGCAGGGTTTGCGCGAGGACACCGCCTACAATGGGTATAGCACAATTTTCATAAGAGGAGCATCGATATAGAAACGAGAGTCTGGAGTTGAGATTTTCCAATTTCACAAGTCATCGATAGGCAGCCTCACCAAACCGCGAGTCTGCAGGGACTGGGATTTGAGCCCAGAATCCTTGGTCGCCAATCCTTGTTAAGTTAAACGCGCCGCAGTTTAGGTAAAAGTCCGTCGTCGTGTTGGCTGCAAGGGAATTGAGATCCCGGGTGATACAAAACCTGGAATCGGTAATAGGTCTCAAACAAACCAGAAATCGCTAGTTCCGTCTCCCATGTCGTTTTTGGCTTCCCTTTAATCATATATTTGCGGTTCCTGTGCAAATGCCGGTTTGGGGTACCGACTGAGCCCCAGGGCGCAACGGTGGAATAGTATGGTCCATAAAATGTTCGATAAATACTTTGTCAATGGAATCCTTCGTGCAAAATGCGCAGTTAATTTTTCTTACTGCTTTCTGAATTCATCGCAGACATGTTGGCCACGTGTCAACCTAAAGTCTGGCAGGGTCTTGAAAACAAATTCCATCTTTTGGGGTTTAACATTGCAAACCCTCCTAAATTGAAGTTCAAAAAATTCCAGCTTTTGGCGGAACAGTTGCTCGTGCTGTTATGTTCTGAGGTTCGCTCCGGACCTCAGACAGGCAGTCGCATGCAGACTACTAGTGCATGTTGGTGTGTATTGTACAGAACAAAATAGGAGACTTCGAGATGAGCATTTCTGACGTATTCAGTCAGTCAGCCTTACCCAATCACAGGTTTGGGGGCACATGAATTTCAAACCGTAGTCACTTCGCCTGATCGCAGCCAACAGGACAACTGTCTTGTGTATACGTGCCAGACCGTCAAATTTACAAGCGCTTTATAACCAAAAGAATCTGTTTTCCGATTGGTAGTGTTCCCAAACGCGAGGTAGGGTAAGGTTTTCTGACGATGGCTTAATGGCCTGAAATGACCGTACCGGTCTTCTTTGTCCTTGTCGGCGACAAACCTATCTGTAATAGCTTCTGTTTTTTAAGTCGGTTTTTGCACCGTAGCTAGGACCTTTTAACAAAGATTTGTTGTTTCTGCGCAGGATACATTACGTGTCAGTACTTCATGTTAACACAAAATGGTACTCACATTCTATCGCCGATGAATAAGTAGTCATTTTCATAAGGGTCATAATAATCACCGTAGTCGTAGTCGTCATCCAAATTGGGTTTGTTGGTTTGTTGATAAAATCCGTCTTTGTGGTTGTGAACCAGGATGCTGCCCGCAATAATGAACGCAACTCCGAAGACCAGATAAAAGCCAGCAGTGACAACACAGGAAAAGTGGTGTGCTCTGGTAAACGTTTGGAATCGGCTTCGGGTGTTTTGAACGAACGTCATAATCCACACTAAGAGAGGGAGGCAGAAACAAGGATTCACTCAAAGTTGTGAGGCTGTTATCGGTAATAACGAAGTCAACCTCAGCCAAAGATAAATGTAGGTACACCGTAGGGCTATTTAAACGAGAATAATGTCAAACATTAAATATGTGGTCTCAAGAACTAAAGATAATGCACTTTGGCGGTCAAATGAGAAAAATGTAAATGAAAAGGAATCCGATGACGCTACTTTTGTCCGGGCACAAGATTTCATTATGTATCACTTATTTTCCTGTTTATCGTTGTGGCCCCGAAATGACACATTACCCGAATGCCTGAGCAAAAATATAAAGGGTGCCAGTAGGTAGTTAGTGGAAAGAGTATTATTTGCAATTTATCCACCATGCACCAGCAATCGAAATTAATATTGTTCTATATGCATACAGACATAATTGTGTCATATTTTGTTAAATGGACATGTTTAAGCTAGCGGTGCTTACGAAAATAGTTCTCTCTTTAAGGACAAATCAAGTTTAGTTTCCAAACGCGCATTATAAATCAGCATATTTTGAATGGCAAGAATGTATTTATACCTGTGCTTAAACTCTCACATATAGGAGTCTTAAAAAGAAAGCATTATTAGGTTATAAGACTGCCTTAGTTTGCAGTCCTTTGAAAACGAATTGTTTAAATCACATCTGACAAAGTAGTATTATGTGTCCTTTAAGCTGGCATACAAGTGGACAAGAGTACTGATGTAGACGGCGAACCTTGTACGAGTTTTAATAATATCTGGCTTGTAAGATTATAGTCACGAAAATACGAAAAATTCACCTCAACAAGCGAAAGCACGACGTTCATTAGGAACAGTCTTTCTATATTTTATAAATCAAATTTCATTCTAAAACTCTTTTATAAAGAGAAAATTTAAGTAAATTGCACAAACTTTATATTTAGCCGACTGGTTGATATTTACTTGTCTCCGTTTTATTGATATTCATCACTAAACCTGAAGGGGTATTTTGTAGCTTCTTCTACAATTGATTTTTGTAAAAATGTGACTTTATTTTGCTGGTTAGAGAACATTTGGCATATACACGCCCGCTTATTCAATGGACGTATTTGCAAGACGATATCAGACCAGCATTTTGCTTAATAAGGAGTTCAGGTCTTTGAGCTTGAAAGTTTTTAACCTTTGTCTAACCTCATTTTTAAGGCGAATAAGTAAGGAATTATACCAATTTTTGATTGCTCTCCGAAATTTGCATTTGGCAGAAATCAAAACTAAACTACCGATCTAAAGCAAACTTAAGAGCTCAAAAATCAAACCTATTGAGATCATCTTACCAATATTCAGCCGGACGTTCAAGCAAACAGAATTAAGTATAGTTCTGTCAATACTGATTTCAAGCAAATAGTCATAGCGCGTTAAATTTTAAAGATAAGAAGGCATAATTTTCTAAAAAACAACAGGTCTATTTGCGTATTGTACGCAAAAGGTGATCTAACTAGGCACATCTTACAGAATTACCTGTCGAGTTTACAGCTGCCGTCACCGCGCTCGGCACACAAATATATGAAGCAGAACAAAGTGAAGATTTTCAAGGAACACACCAGCATTTTAAGCTTTATTTCCATTAGCCAGTCGCAGCCTTCTGCTAAATCATTGGTTACACGTGATTAACAAAGTGCTGTTCTAAAGCCTTGCGTTCTCCCATAGAAAAAGTTCCTTTATGTTTTACGCATTTCCTTACGTGACGTTTATATTGGGCGCTGAAAATGAAGCTATTTAAGCAATAAATAAAAAATATCATGTTCTGTATGACATCCTTTGGCTTATGAGCAGGCTTTCTGTCCACAATCGACGTTTACCTACGCTATGAAAACCAACAATGCTGACATCTTAGGAATAATTTAATGTAAAGTTCACCGGGCAATGTTTCTATGAAAGACGATTCAGACGTAGTTCTAACCCCATCGACGTTCTAGGAAAATTTGCCCGTTTAATGCCTCATAATTTGCCTGAAACAGTTTTTCAAAAATTCACAAACAACAGGAATGTAGGGGCAACATGACTATCATGTAGACTTTTACATCTATGCCCAACAAGCCGAATGGTTATCCATATGTGTGATATTTCGTCCGCATTGGAGTTCTTTTTGTACCGGCACGTGAGGCTGTCTAATCGTGATTCAAAATAAATGTTCAAAACGTGCTTTGAGAACACTGGCAACAGGTGGCAAAGGGGGAAACTTTAAAATATTACGATTTGGCTAGTTTATTCATGAACAAAATGCTTCCCTCCTTCCAGTGAATCACTGTGTTTGAGTGCAAATATTAGTAAAATGGAATGTGTGCAAATAAGGCATAAAATAAGGCCAGACTTATGCTAACATTGGCAATCAAGCAAGACACATGCACTTATTAATCAACTTCGTTCTTAGCACAAAGTAAATCTCATTTCTGACCGAGCAAATGCTTCCACAGCGTAGTACACCAAAACAGTCAATCTGAAAAATTAGTTATATATCTTTGTATGGACATTTTGCGTCAATAGGACTCGTCCCAATGCATTTTACGTCATTAGAACACGTTCCAATTCATTTTGGTTAATATTCGCCAATTCTCCTAGCGTAGGAATTCTATTGAAAAAATACAAAAGTTCTCTTAAAATAGACGTCGTAGAAACAGTCTTAGGTTTGACTAAAAATTGTCCGTCTGAGAGGCGCTATTGTCATATCGTTCGTGCCTTACTTCAATCGTCCGTGAAAAACAATTTAAACCAATGTTCATATTACATGGAGGACGACACTAATTATTTTAATCATTATCCATTACGCAACAGTTTAAATGTTTTCTGAATTAGCGGCGTTCAACAGCTCGAGTGAAGCCCATAGGCGTAACTGACATTACTCTTCTAAAAACGTGTGTCAAATAAGGTTGAAAACAATGCTGGGGTCTATTCGTATGGCCAATTTTTACAAGTCGACGTCTTTATTGGATATTTTGTCAGATTTTGAACATTTTATATTGACTCTACGGTGAAAACTGGAAGTCCCGGTGAGATTTGAATCCCGACGGCAAGGAAAAGACTTTACTACAGTTAACGCTCTATTCACTTGAGCTTCTAGGTAAAAATATCCACTAATTACGCAAGTCTGGCAGAGAATACGGTGGATTCTAGGTGAATAACCTGGAAAATCCTGCTTGGGCAAACAACTTATTGTATCAGATTTGGTGGATTTCAGACGTTACAGTACATTGGGCGGGTAAGTTGACTCCCGTCTTCTGGTGGGGTCTCGTAGCTCAGGCCTTCCTCTTGCTGTCTTGGGTTCGAATTCTATCAAGACGTCGAAAATTTAACAGCTGGCCCAATAAAAATTCGACCTCTCTAATGACCGGGCAGACGGATGCACTATTATCCTTATTGAGTAGTATTTGCACCGTTTTTTTACTGGCATTCGCAAATATCTGGCATGAGGAGAGTCCTCATAAAAAATGGACAACGTTTGGGTTGAACACAGGGCTACTTGTTCGCAGCACCGTTTCCTCTTCCCCGCTCCTCAAAACACTTTCAACTCCGTGGATTTCTCTTCTTGTTTCATTAACTTATAGGGGGCTAGCGTAGGCTTCCATTTTTCGTCAGCATTTCAAGCGCAATTCTTAGTTTATGTAGAAAGACGCTTCCTGCGCCCCTGTAAGCGCCAACTGTATTTAGTTTGAATAAAAACGACTGTTAAGCATCTGTAGCTGAAAGAAGTCATTTAAACGGGGAAAATTTCTAAAAAGCTTTAATTTTATATGTGTTAAATTAGAGCCAAACGTTGCTCGCCTGTCATATCCGTCGGCTGCATTCATTGTCAGATGTTTAAAAGGTGCACATATAGGCTCTGCGACTACGATGCGTACCTTGCTTTTAACATGGAATGCTGACTGCAGGACTTCGTCATTCGTGTGGACCCCTGCGCAATTTGGCTCGACGATATTGACATTAGGAAAGGGGGTTATCCGCACGCTGTCCCCAGACAAAGTCGCAGCGCTGAATATTGTCCGGGGAGGTCGTTGTGCTTGTTGATTAATTGAAGACCAGAAAACCATGACTCGAGCAGTTCGCGCCTCACGCGGCTGCCACCTCTAGCAAGAATTTCCTCTTCGTCAAACTTTCTGATGCGTAAAAAAGATAAGTCCTGAGTATGCGCCCAATTGGCATTTACTGGGAACACTAAGTCCCTAACACAGTGACTATGCCTTTAGACGATACTTGTTGAAAAGAGTTCGCAAAAAACGCAAATAACCATAGAGTGTCTCGGATAAACACCATGACCACCTGCGCTGCCTCTAATGTCTATATTTTAATTTTTGATGAAATTTTGAACTATATTAGAGAAACCAAAGTCAATCTGAAAATGCAAGGTGATCAAGTCTCAGAACGTAATGTGACGAGCAACTTGCCATTAACGAGGACACCAACGACAGGATGTTGGACTCCGACTACCTTGAGGTAGCCTGTAGACCGTGTCATACATTCAAGGAGGTTTTACGGGAATGTTAGTGTACCACTGCCATGCATTTACAGTCGAATATTTCTTACAAAACGCCAAGCTGGTGCCGTTAGACAAAAGTAATGCTACTACGCCATCCAACCTGGCGTACGAGCACAGCCAAGCTGCCAACGCTGCTGCTACTAAGCCTGTGTTTACTAATGCATGAAGAACGAAATTTAAACGCACTCTTCCTTTACATTCTTTAGGCAAAAACACCGAGCGTGTACTAATTTGAAGAAGTGCCCTCATTCTACTAAAATGAAATACAAACGAGGTGGCTCACCTGTGTGCGTGGTGGTGGTGGTGGTGGTGGTGGTGGTGGTTGGAAGTGCTTCCGTTTATTTGTTTTGCGTCCACAACAGACGCAGGCAGCACAGATGCTTCCGATCAGATTAAACGCAATAATAACTGTCAGGGGAACTAGTCCACAGGTGGAAATTCTGAGCAAAGAACAGTTATGGGACACAGTTGCCCTGTCAAAATGATCAATTTTAAAGGACGAATTTTTTCACTGTCGCCTGCATATGAGGCTGTGGTAGTTTACCTGGGTGTTTATTAAAAACGGTTCAACTACATGCTGATATATACATATATGCAGAATGCTATTACCGACAAAGACAAGGGAGACTAGAATGACCATTTCTGGCTTATAAGCCGCCGTCAGCCAGTCATACCCAACCCCGAAGTGTGGCACAACCGAGGCTCGAACCCGCGACCTGTTTGTTTGAAGTCCATGTCTCTAACCACTGGGCCACGAGCCCGTCGCCCTGTGGGTTTCCGTATATATATATATATATATATTCAATCAGGGAAGGGTACAGTAACAGTACTGATACAGTTCTGTATCAATCTACTCGCATTCTCTGTCGTCCCTCCTTGCTGCTATTATGACTTGGCCAACTTAGGACTGATAATTGGTTGCCTGTTCGTGACCTTTGCCACCCATACAGAGCTTGTTTGCTTCGTGAAGCCAATAGATCGGTGTGCGCCCTTTCCTGACTGAATAAATACCCGATCTGCAGCGACAGAAAATGACAGGTGGCGAGGCATTGATGAACTTTGGTTCGATGGAGTGCTTATGACCCATCTGGTAGACCTCAGTGGTGGATCAACTGCGTCAGGCGCGTGTGTGCGCATGTTTGAGGTGGTCAGGATTATGATTAGCTGAATGTAGGCACAATAGGCCCCAAACAGTACTGTATCGATCTACTCGCATCCTCTGTCGTCTCTCCTCGTTGCTACTATGACTTGGCCAACTTAGGACTGGTAATTGGTTGCCTGTTCGTGACCTTCGCCACCCATACGGAGCTTCGTTGCTTCGTAAAGCCAATAGATCGGTGTGCGCCCTTTCCTGAGTGAATATATATATATATATATAGTCGCCAAGGATAAGACATTAAAACTCAAGATTCACTACCCAGGTCGCTTAAATGACACCTGTTGAAAGATTTGCCGGTCTATAATATCAGCGCTTTCAGGATTGGGGGGAGGAGGAGCAATGAGCAGCAGATGTAAACAAATGTACCAGAAGTGGTCATTCCAAGTTGCCTTCTGTTTATCTCTGCCACAGTAGATGTGCTAACTCATGCAATGTTAGCTGAAATTCTGGAATGTGTTATCGACTCAAAAAATTACTTACACGTGCTTGTTATATTATTCGGTAAACTTAGGTTTTAAAAAGTTTCCAATTATGTGGCTATTTAAGACGATGACATGCCTTTTCATGAGGCATCGTGCCTCTGCATTTACTAATGTTGGTTGTAGTGTTTGAAATATGACTTAACTCTACCGTTAAATTTTATGAGCCCCATGTGATATCCGCTTAGTGGCGTATAGAACTTTATGATATTCCTTACACGTAAAATATGCATATTGTAGCTCAGAAACCGTGAATGCCTTGTAAGCAGACGTCGAGTTCAAAATCATTCGGAGATTAGAAATGCATTTTCAAAACCAAATTATAGCCTTTTCTCAAGGAAACAATTTGACAAGGACGTAATTTTCTTCTGTATAAGTAAACGATGGAATATTTTTATGCTTATTTTCTATGAAATTCATTCGAATTTTGAGGTCATCGAAAACCAATGAGAGAAATTCATACTATTTAAATAGTCATGTTACACAGGTTTTGGATCATGCAGGCGGACAAAAAGAGGCTCTTTCGACAGATGATATCCTGAGGTAACCGAATTACTTTGAGATTTTTTAACAGGGGATTAATATTACAACAATATCCTAGTAATTTCTTCGAGTTGAACACGCATTTCAGAATTGCGGTTTAAATTTCATGAATTAACAAACATACTGTACATCCAAGCTCCTGATTACACATCGGCACTTAGAGAAATTAGGCACCTTTAAACTCCACTTACAAAATAAAAAGTGCATTACTCTTCTACTCAGTATATTGGCGGATGAACATGACTTCGTTTTCGTTTATGTCAGTCAGATCTTCTTTGTGGAGGTGTTCCAAATTGCCATCAGGGATGACGCAATTACACTTTGTGCGATTTCTAAATAGGATGGCCAGCACGCTCCCCGAAATTATGGAGAGTAAACCCACGCAGAAAAACCATCCAGCACATATTTTGCAACAAAGGTAATGTGTTTTAGCATAGGTGAGTGCACGATTTAGTGTTTTGTCAGCGATTGTCATTCCTAAAAACGAGAACGCTGGGTAAAGCCTTTATTTTCTTTTGCAAAATTTAAATCAGTGCTCAACTATCGGATCAAAAATCATATTTGTTGGCCGTTCCAAGTAATCAAACTTAACTGCACTCATATAGGTTCGGAGAAACTTGCTGAGTTAATTTTAAGTTAATGTCGTTAAAGATACGGTCATATCTTGTATTACTAAAATCGTGCGACAACGATGGTTTGCTATGGTAGGTTTAAACGTGATTTCGAAAAGTTAGGATAATACCATTCAAATTTTTTTATTACTTTTGCTTTTTCTTAAAAGCCCTGAGAAATTTATTTTTTTGTTTGCCTTCACAAATGATGGTTTTTTGGCAAGTAATCCGTCACCAGGGAATGAGTTAAGTATAATATAAAAAAACGAATTTTCTATTTCATAATTTAAATCAGTGCTTTACTTTTGGATCAATAATCATATTTGTTGGCCTTCTCAAGTAATCAAACATAATTGCGCTCAGATAGGGTCGAGGACACTACTGAGTAAATCCTAAGCTTTCTCAGAAAATGAAATTGAAGATTACGGTCATATCATATATTAATTAAATGTTGCGACAACGATTGTTTGCTATGGTAGGTTATAACTTGATTTCGATAAGTCGGGCAAATAACATTTACATTTTGCTTATTACATCTGATGTTTCAGAAAGCACTCAGAGATTTACTTTTTCGTCTGCTTCAGGAAATAAGTGTTTGTTTGACAAGAATTCGTCACCGGCAAATGGGTTTAGTATAAAAGAAATTCCGTTGGCCCTGTAAATGGCATAATCGTGAACTAACTCTTGCTGTTCAATTGCATAAGGCCATTAGAGTTACCTCTGTATTGAGCAGGTGTACTTCTTTTTCATCTCAGCCCCTAGAGACACCTATAAACACTGCTAATTTTGTACATTTGCATTCCCACATGAAACTTTATTTGCATAAAGAAGAATGACCGAAAACACGTGTTTGCCAACTTGCCTTTTCAATTGCAACAGGGGAATATTTGCGGAAATTAGACAACATAGAAGCAATTTGGTTTAACATTTGATGATAACCGATGAGCTAGTCAAACGTAAGATCGACAGCTGCAGCTAAAAACAGTAGCATGTTCTCAGTCAATTTGTGTGGGTGCGTTTTTTGGATGTGATGACTCTTGCTGCACTCTTGCCAGCTCTTGTAAAATATTTTATGTGGGTGTTTGACGAAGGCCTTCCAGCATATTGTTCAGAATTCGGCGTACTCGATTTGATTGCTGTAGAAACTCCATTTGATGATAAATTTACGTGTTCATAAAATTGAATTCAAGTTAGGGCGCCACAATATTTGATTTATTCCGACAGTCGTGCGCTCCATTTTGCACCGGACGATCGCGGTCGAACATACAATTAGAGACGACTGCAAATTGGTAGACTGAAATCTACAGAGTATTTTTTAACCTGGGCGGCACAAGTTACACACCAACGTGACTCTTCTGTAGGACTTATGTCAGTCCTGGATATCTCTGTAATGAGCGAACTAAAAAGATCGCATCCGTCGAGCTTGAATCGCTGCTAGTCTGCTTTTATTGTTTAAATATCATTTTAAGTGATTTTCATTTCATTTGGCTAAATAAATTAAAGTGGAGTGCTTTTTATGAAACAGATAGTGTCATAATGATGGAATTTTGCATATTTTTCAGTCAGTCTCATTTCTACTTGCAACTGCTCATAATAGTTGTACAGGGCGAAATGCACATCTACTAATTATACGCGGACACATATGAGTTTCATTGCTTGGAGGTCATTTTTAAGTGCGCAGTCAATAGCTTTTATTGAATCCTCTCAGTAAGCAGTTTGGTAGATCTTAGAACAATTGGACAGCAGGCTATTCAAGCAGAGAGTTTAAAGAATATTATAGATGCAACGCATGCATATAGTTTTAGCCTAAACGCTTTCAGATACCGAAATGATTTTTCGCCTTTAGCATAATTTGCGCTGCCGATTTCAGTCTGCCCGCCAGCTGACCATTAATTGTCTTCTGCTGTTATTTAAAAAACTAAGTAACCAACAGCGATGCAACTTAGCATGGCTCAAGTTATGCAATTGCAATGAATTTCTATACTAAGTCACCTCTATTTTGTCGGCTTATTTTACAGCCTTAATCTAGGCAATTTACCAACGACTAAATACCCTTGCTAAACCTTTATTTTGGAATATTTGGGATACTTATTTAAGAGTGTCAGCGGTATGTGCAGACATATACTCAAATCGATTTAGCCAGCTCTCTTAATTTAAGTCATCACAAACTATACACACATACTTGCTATCTATAACGGCAGTTAACACTTATGGAGTGCCTTAACATTTCGATATCTCAAAAGCAGCTAAAGCACTTATTTATGCACAAGAGACAATCATTTTGCGCAGATTTTGTCACCCTGATGGTATTAACACAAGGCGACTGGCTAACAAGTCGACTAGTTGTCCTCGGAGCAGTCTTCTGTTTGGAAGAGAACACCACTCACCGACAATCGATCAGTCCACTCCACTGGGTGCAAGGCAACAGCTAGGCGGAAATTAGATGTGAATCCTGCTGCCGCTCAGTTCATCTAAGTGACGTGATCCAGCCCTAGGAATAGTGACTGTCGGCCCAATCGCCTGTGCCTTGAATAGCAACAATAGGCGAAGTCAATTGTCTACTTCTTCAAAACGTGTTTCTTATTGAGTTTTGCTTGTAAAGTGCCCCGGGGGTCTAGCATAGTGAGTAAGCAATCACTGCAATCATAATTTTTTCCTCTACCTCGACATACCAATAATGTGTGTGGTAGGTGGGGAGGAGAGGGGGCTCACCGATCGTTCTTACGGAACTCACTCGGTTCGTTGTGCCTTATGGATCTCTCTCGAGCGCAACCATCAGCCACACAGCGGCGCATGAGATAGGCAGAATGGCATTACCGAAAAAGACATGGAGACTGGAATGACCACTGCTGACTTATTAGCCATCGTCAGCCAGCCATAGCCAACCTCGAAGTGTTGAACACCAAAGGCTCGAACTCTCGACCTGTTTTATTTAGAAGTCCACGACTTTAACCACTGGGTCATTCTGCCTATATCATGCGCCGCTGTGGGGCTGCTGGTTGAGCTCGAGAGAGAGCCCATAAGACACAACGGAAGGAGTGATTTTCGTAAAAACGATCGGTGAGCGCCCACTACCATTGTATATTCCCGATCGAAACCGACAAGGCAACGGACTCGTTGCCAAGTAGTTAGAGTTGTGGACCTGTACATAACAGGTCGCGAGTTTGAGCCTCGGGTGTTTCACACTTCACGGTTGGGTATGGCTGGCTCAAGACAGCTAATAAGCCAGAAATGGCCATTCCAGTCTCCCTTGTCTTTGTCGGTAATGCCATCCAGCCAATAATGTGTGTGTTTATCTGAGACAATGTATAACAGTTCTAGTGAATGTCACTAAATTTTTGCCTTTTCCGTCAAAGTGGGCAAAATAAGCTAGGTGTCACATTGTTCAAGTGTGCGAAGTTATATGGTAAATCATCGAGCTTCACAGTCCAAGAAAATATTTATATCGAAGGTTGTAATGAAAGCCGCTAAGGAATAATTTTCAAAATTCACAGGAGTTATTAGTTATGTATATCACTTTTGGATCATAAGGCTCCGAATCGGGAACACTGAAAGTCATTCATTACTGGAGGCGTTGTATGACTTATTGAGAAGAAGATGGTGACAACTCGAACATAGAAACCATGTTTGCTTTTTGAACCTGGGCTGATGACCTTATTTAGAGATGAAAGCGGATGAAAGCACGGCGTCATCGATAGCTACAGTGCAAACAGTAACGAAAACTGTGAAAAAAAATGTGCGTAGCATATGCAGAAATATCTTGTATTGTTTGCTCTTCATCCTGGGCCCACGTTGTAAACTGATCATCTCTGACAATCCCAACTAAGTCTGCTCGTACATGCTAGTATGGGCGGACACGTTTAAAAGTATTCGTGTGTTACAGGCGGTAAATAAGGGTTAACATTAGGTTTGGGGTTAGGCTTAGAGGTAAAGTTAGGGCACGAGTATAGGTGCCTCCATAGAATTCAGCACAAGGTCACACACAGAGAGGTTTGACAGTCAAGGCAGCGGAAGAATAAAACCGATTAGCCCAAGACCGTTTATTCAAAATTCAGGTGGATATATACACAAATTGCCTTCATAATGGATACACGACCAATCCATCTAAGCCGTCAGTCACACAGTACCCCGTGATCCGGTGAGCCCTTCTACGTTTTCCAAAGTTAAAGTTCTCTGATGAGAGACAACTTCCTGTCTGTTCACGATATCATTCGCAAGACTATCCTGTTGCTTGTTTCATTTCCAGCGGTGAAAGCAGTCTTCAAAGGTAGGGGTTGCATAGGCCTGCAAAGTGGTTTCCCTTATGTTCGAAGACCTCTATATGTTTCAATCGACTTTTCACGCAATAAGATTTGCTTTCAGCAGCTTCGGGGACATTTCTTCCTACACAGGAGAGCATTTACAATTACAATAAAAACAAAACTAACAAAGTTCTCTGTCACAAAACATTTGCTGCCTGCAAAAATTATGCAACCGATTGCTAGTCCAATGGTGATGTACGACGATCTATTTCCGTCACCGTTTTGTGCTCCCACGTTAAGCGCATATGCGTAAGGATTCTGCTGGACAGATGCCAAAACGTGAGTTAAAAGGACTGGTTTGGTTTGGCTGTTGGTTGAGCAAGCGTTCGCTACTTCTAATTAGCCATTTTTTAGGACTCTGTACCCCGCTTCCGCTGTCGCTAACAGGCGCTGGCCCAGTTCAGATTGGCAAAGTTGAGAGATCCGGGTCGATTATTTAAAGAAGAAGAGGATGGTTGGCTCACTGGACCTGGTTTATTAGGATGGTGACGTTTCGAAGAGCTTGGTCGGCTCTCCATTGTCAAAGCGTAAAACGCACTTAATCCACCAGGAGACCTAAGAGGCGTGTTACGTTGGTCGGCCTCGTGCTGATCGATTTTTTTTCTCTCCTCTTGCTGCCGCGGCCTATGTGGGGATGGTTGACTTTGCTAGGGTAGCTCGATGGGACCTTATAAATCACTCGAAAAGCTTCGTTGGGGTCCGCACGATGTCCGGAATCGACAACATGTGCGAGAACGGCGCTGTCTATTCTCCTACTGTCACCTTTTGCCAGCCATGCGGAAAGGTGTTCCCGTGTTCTCTTGGATAAGCGCCGACTCGTGAGACCTTAGAACCTGCTCCACAGAAGCAGGGTCGAAAAGAAGACTTTGTTCCTCAAGGTCCATTTTCAAGGGGACGCTGCGAGTGAACTGCTATCGAGACGCCTTGATCAAGCTGTCTCACTAACTTTCCCAGCAGCAAGGGTTCAAATATCATTCTCTACTAACCCGATTTTACGCGGACAAGGTAAAGTTTATTTGCCACCGCAGACCACCTCAATGTCTATGTATTCCTCCACTTGCTCCTGTGGAGCAGATTACATTGGTCGCACGAGTCGGCGGTTATCCAAGAGAATACGGGAACACCTTCCTGCATGGCTGGCAAAAGGTGGCACTATAAGAATAGACAGCGCCATTCTCGCGCATGTCGTCGATTCCGGACATCGTGCGGACCCCAACGAAGCTTTTCGAGTGATTTATAAGGTCCCATCGAGCTACCCTAAGCAACTAGGACGGCGTCTGTTAGCGACAGCGGAAGCGGCCGCCATTAGGCTACGAAAGCCAATCTTAAGCGCGCAGAAGAACCATGTTCAGGCCCCGCGCCTACAGTGGTCGAAGGTTAATTAACGCTGCTAATCTCGCGCCCTTCCGATCTCACCCCGCCCCTGACACTGACTGCTATTAACCCCACCCTCTCCTCCACATTCCCTTAACACTTCTGTGTTTTACGGGACACTATTATCGATTGCTCTTATCGCTGACATGTTTAATTCTCGAATGAAGGCGAAATTTCGAGTTCCAGGTGTATGCATAAATGAAGAAGAAGAGTTGAGCATCAGAACACGTCGTTTATTGTCCTGAGCTTTCGGACTCGTACAGGAGTCCATCGTCAGAGTTAGTGCCAGAAAATGCCGCTTGCACTGTTTCTGAAAGAAGTCCTACAAAAGCGTCACTTTCGTGTGTAACTTGTGCCGCCCAGGTTAAAATATACCCAGTAGATTTCAGTCTACCAATTTATGGTCGTCTCTAATCGTTTGTTCGACCGCGATCGTCCGGTGCAAAATGGAGCGCACGACTGTCGGAATAAATCAAATATTGTGGCGCCCCAACTTGAATTTAATTTTAAGCATAAGCGAAAGTATCTTCAAATGGAATAGCTACGGCAATCACATCGAGTACTCCGACATCTGAACGACATGCTGAAAGGTCTTCGTCAAACACCCACGTAAAATATATTTACAAGAACTGCTTAGAGTACAGCAAGAGTCATCACATCCAACAAATGCATCCACGCAAATTGACTGAGAACATAATATTATTTTTAATTGCAGCTCTCGATCTTACGTTTGACTAGCTCATCGCTATCATCAAATGTTAAATCAAATGGCTTCTATATTGTCTAATTTCCGCAAATATTTCAATGTTACAATTGAAGAGGAAAGTTGGCAAACACGTGTTTTCGGTCATTCTTCTTTAGGCAAATAAAGTTTCATGTGGGAATGAAAATGTACAAAATTGGCAGTGTTTATAGGTGTCTCAAGGGCAATTAAGTCATTAACACTCATCTTAACTACGCCGCCCGCATAACGAGGTCAGCGGGATTTGGTCCTTAGAGCTGGAGAAGGGAGGTAAGAGAGTCTTTGAATGATGTTCTTGGATTGAGTAAACGGAGAACCCATCACCGTAATTAAGCATTTGAGGCAGCATGTCGTCATCACGTGAGGTTGGCGTTGGCCACGGCAGAGAGAGACCTTGTGTCAAGGTTTTCTTACAGCACAACAGCGAATGCGCTAGCCGTATAGCTACGACCTCGACGGTTTCTATTATCCGATGGCGTAAGCCTTTATTGGAGCTTTTTGGTGTCCGATAGACAACCTGAAATACTTCCTTGGCATCGACGATATGACTTCTCCGTAAGGTTTTTCAGTAGTTGTTGGGATATTCACCCCGTTAATACATCCATGGTTTGGCGGCTAGAGTAAGTCGCATCTGCTCGCCTGAGGTTATGGATGCAGATCTCCGTCTGCTACGGGACACACTTCGAGAGAACGGATACCCAGATCGATTTATTCTCCTGAATATTGGGCAACGCATCAAACAGTCCACTGATGTGGCTGCAGAAAAGAAGGATTTATTCAAAAGACAGCCTCTTGCAGGGGACGCAGTGAGCTACTAATCAGACGCCGCTTAACCGAGAAGGATCACCGAGTCGATGTCAACAAAGCATTTCAGCTTCTCTATCGGACACCACCAAGCTTCTTTAAAGGTCTAGGGCAACAAAAACTAGTAACGGCCGAGGCAGTAGCTATACGTCTAGCGAATCCGGTGTTATGCTGTCAGAAAACCCTGGCACAAGCGCCCTCTCTGCCGCGGCCAACAACAAACTCAAGTGATGACGACATGCCTCCTCAAATCCCTAATTACGTTGATTGGTACTTCGTGTACTCAATCCGAGAACATCACTCAAAGACTCTCTAACCTCGCTTCCCCAGCTCTAAGGACCAAAACCCGCTGAGCTCGCTTTGCGCGGGGCGTGGGGAAAGATGAGTTTTAATGACTTGATTGCCCCTGAGACAGCTATAAACAGTGCTAATTTTGTACATTTTCATTTCCTCATGTAAGTGTTTTGGCCTGACGAAGAAGTACCGAAAACACGTGTTTGCCAACTTGACTTTTTAAATGGCTGTTGACTGCCGGTTTTATTCGTACTTGGCGTAAATCAAGCTTAAGCATCTAATGACGCAGTAAGTACTGTCCCTGAAAAATGTGATGATCGCCCAAATCGGTGAGCCTCAATTGCAGTCCGAATGCTTCCATTGTTTGTTAGAGCTGTTTCTGTAGCTGAAACTTGTCTCTTTCAATTGCCAGTGTATGCATGTTAATATAAATTTGGGAGGAAACCCTACTTATATTCTGATTCATGGAGTTATCTACCTTCAAATCAGAAAAATTATTGTAAAGAATACTGTCCGCAAATTCTAGTAATAATGCCCGATCCGCTTTGGCCTCACAGTGGTAATTTTTCCGCTGCCATACATTCCAGGACTCCTTAACTTTCCTCGATGTATGCCATGTTAATTTCAGATTATATACTAATTTTTATCATATTCTGTGAATGTAACGAGAAAAGGCCGACTTCGAAATGGCATACAGAGACTGGTTATATTTTTTAAGTAACAACTTGTTCTAGTATATTTTTTTGCAGAGGAGCATACAAACCAATGCATGTCAGCACGCAGCCCATATGTGCCTTTTTTACAAGTTCTGGTAATTTGACAATGAATGCGGCCAACGGATATGACAGGCGGGCAACGTTTAGCTCTTACCTGACTTCTACAAAATCAAAGCGTCTGAGAAAATTTCCTCCGTTTAAATGACTCGTTCAAGGTACATTCTCAGCTACAGGTGCCCATAAGTCGGCATTAATCAAATTAATGACAGTTGACGCCTATAGGACCGGAGAATGTGTCCGTCTAAAAAAACTAAGAATTGGGCTTAAAAGTCTGGCCAAAAGTGAAAAATGAGCTCGCCCTGCATGAATTAGTGAAAGAAGAAAAGATAATCACGGAGTTTACAGTGTTTGAAGGGACAGAAAAGAGGGAACGGTGCTGTCGACCTCAGTTATAGTCTGACTTACCCTACTTTCATCCAAAACGTTGTCGAGTTTTGTAAGGATTATCCTGGAAGTGCTTGTTCCAGTAAACTCAACGGTGCGAATGATGCTCAACATGGGAGAATAAAGCCATCTCTCTTCATGGTCATTATAGAGGTCGAATTTATATTGAACCAACTGTAACACCCTCGACCTCTTGATGGAATTCGAACTCAAGACAGCAATAGGAGGGTCTTACTACAGCCAACACTCTTACCAACTGAGCTATGAGGCCCCACTGGGAAAAATGTGAGTCAAATTATCCGCTTAACCTACCGCAACCTCTGGAATCTACCAAATCTGATACAGTTAGTTGACCAGTCAAGCAGGATTTCCTAGGTAATTCACCTAGACTCCACCAGATTATCGACCAGAATTGAGTAGTTAGTGGATATTTTGGCCATGAAGCCCAAGTAGCTAGAGCGTTGAAGGCATTGAAGCCTTTAGTTTGCTGTCGTGGGTTCAAATCTCACTAGGATGCCGAGTTTTCCCAGTTGGGTCAATATGAAGTATTCAGAATCGGCCAAACCATCCATTAAAGAGGTCGGCCCAACATAACTGGCCGAGCAAATAGACCTCAGCATGTTTTTTGACCTTATTCGACACACAATGTTTAACAAGAGTTTTTCACTTAAGCCTGTGGGCTAGAATCGAGCGCTTGAAGACCTTTTCAACTGTAATTCAAGACGGTTGACAAAAACAGTATCGGCCTACCTTATGACGTAAGCATTTGTCTTGATTCTTTTTCAAGGGTAATCGACGGCATGCAAAAAGGTTTTGATAGTGATTGCTCCTAGACTGGCATTTTTCCGTCAAAGCTGGAACTTCCAATACGACGTCTATTGTATAAGCATTTTTGTAATTTTTCGATAGAATTCCTGTGCTAGAATACTGTGGAATATAAACCAAAATGAATCGATCCATGTTCTAATCGCGTAAAATGCCCATAAAAAGCTGCATCATTAATTTTTCAGGCAAGCTGTTTTGGAGTTCTACCCTGCGAAATCATTTTCTCGGTTAGCAATGAGATTTGATTTTGCTTAGAATGGAGGTGATTAATAATCGCACGTGTCCTGTTTGATGGCCAATTCGGACATACGTGTGGCGTTATTTGATGCCTACAACGCGCACATTCCAGTTTACTGAAAATTACACACAAACAGATTGATTAACTGGAAGGAGGGAAGCATTTCGTTCTTGAATGTGTTGACCAAATCCTGATATTTCGAAATTTCCTCCTTCTCCTCATGCTGCCACTGTTTTCAAGACACGTTTAAACCTTTATTTCGAAACAGCTTCACGTTCCGATTCAAAAAGATTTTCCATGCTAAAGAAATATCACACACATGGATTACCATCCGGATTGCTGGACAGGGATGTAAACGTCTGCATGAGCGGTCATTTGGCCACTTCATAACTGCTGTTTATGAATTGTCAAAACACTGTTTCGGTCAAAGTTTGCGACATCAAACAGGCAAAACTTCCAATACGGTGGATGTGGTTAGCATAACTTCCGGGTGATATTTTATGAAAACATAGCCCAATGAACTAAGATGAAATTATTCATTCAGATGTTAGCACTGTTGGATTTTATAGCGTGGACTGAAGACAGAAAGTTGTTCATAAGGCAAAAAAGCTCATCCAAAATCTTGATTTTTTATTCAGTACTCTAACGGCTTCGTTTATAGCGCTTAAAATTTACACGATGTAAGGTACTGCGTAAAAACAAAAAGGCACTTTCGTCTTGCTAAAACACAAGGCTTTAAAACAGCAGTTTGCTCATTACGTGTGAACCAATGATTTTCCAGAAGACTGTGAGTGGCTTATGAAAATAAAGCTAAAAATGCTAGGTTGAATCATTAAAATTATCAAGCTATTCTGACGCATATATTTGTGTGCCGAACGTGGTGACGGCAGCGGTAGACTCTAAAGGTAATTTTGCAAGATGTGCCCAGTTCGTTCATTTGCTTGTCCTTCTTTTTGCATATAGTGCGCACATATGCATGTTGTTTCTTAGAAAGTTGTGCCTTCTAATGTTAAACATTGAATGCGCTTCAATTGGTTTCTTGAAGTCAGTATTGAGAAAACTATATATAATTTTGTTTGCTTAAGGGTTCGGCTGTACATCAGTTAGTTGATCTCAAAAAGCATAATTTTTGAGCCGGTCGCCTTGATTATATCTGTATTTTATTTTAAATTTTTCCTTATCCTCCTGGAGTCCTTACTAACGGAATGCTGCTCTGTAATCGTTTTGCATTTCTTTCATTTAATCAGTGGTTGTGCATATGTGAAAAATTCCCTTATATGCAAAATTATGTCACATGTTTAAAAAAACCACTGTAAATTAAGCCCCAGAAATCCCATAAAGTATTGTAATCAATATCAATACAACGGATAGAAAATGGAGCATACCAGTCTTTTAAATGTAAATATTGCATCATTTACTTATATTTTCACTTTATATAATAGTTGGATTACGGTTACTAATTTAAAAAATCTAGAAATGCCGTTTTTGTTGAACGTCATTCTTTCGTTTCGTAAGGTTAATGTTTAGGCATTCTCGTAACTAAATCTATTTAATCTTACAAGCCAGATATTAGCAGCAGTCTCACAAGTTTTGTCGTCTACATCAATACACCTGTTCATTTTCATGCTAGCTTAAAAACTTACAGAACTACACACACATTTGTAATTTAAACAGTTCTTAAACTACAGCATGCAAACTAAGGAAGTTCGTAACTAAATTATGCTTCCTTGTGAGACCCCTTTAGGTGGCAATCTTGCACTATGTCTTTTATTCCTTATGTTGTAAAAAGTGCATCTTAGGTCATTATTGAACTTCCTTGCCACTCAAGATACGCAGAGTAATTAACGCCTTCGGAAATCTAACTTAAATGTCCTTAAAGCGCGTTAGGCTAAACATATCCATTCAACCTAGGAAGACAAATTTCTGTCTGCATTCACATAGAGTAATATTACTTTTTATTCCTGGCACTTGGTGGATAAATTGCAAATACCAACTTACTGCTCCATGTACACCTACCTAGTGACACCCCATGGATTTGCGCTCGACTCTCGGCTAAAGTGCGATTTCAAGATCACATAGAAAAACGGGGTTATATTTGGTACATTATGAAATCATATGCCCGGACATTAATATCGTCATCAAATCCTTTCTCATTTATATTTTTCTCATTCGACTTCAAAAGTGCGTTATGTTTTGTTATTGAGACCCAAACTGAATATACGACATTCTTTTCGTTTGCATAGTCCTACCGTATGCGTAAATTTATCCTTGACAGAAATTGACTTGGTTATATTCGATTACAGCCTCAGAACATTGAGTAAACCCTAGTTTTTGCCTCCCTGTTTCAGTTTAGATAATGGCGTTCGTTCAAAACAGCCGAAGCCGGGTCCATACGTGTGCCACAGCACATTACCGTTGCTGTAATGTCACGGCTATCTTTTTCCTGGTCTTCGGAGCTGCGTTAATCGGTACGGGCGGCAGCCTGGTTCACAACTACAAAGACGGATTTTATGAACACGCCAACAAACCCAGTTGGCCATCTTACCCAGATTGGGACCGCGACTACGACTATGGTGGTCATTATGACCGCTATGAAAATGACGATTTATACAACAGCGATAGAATGTGAGTACAATTTTGTGTTAACACAAGGAACTGACACGTAAATTATCCTGCTCAGAAACAACAAATCTTTGTTAAACGTTCCTTGCAATGGTGTAATACCCGATTTAAAAACGATAGCTAGTATAGATAGTTTGGAGCCAACAAGGACAAAGGAAACCGTGACGGTCATTTCAGGCCCATTAGCTATCGCGAGCAAGCCTTGACCTACCTCGGGTTGGGAGCACTACTAATCGGAACATAGGTTCTTTTGGTTATAAAGCGCTAGTAAATTTGACTGTCTAGACACTGATGCACAAGACAGTTGTCCTTTGTCTAAGATTAGGCCAAGTTACTTCGGTTTGAAATTCAGATGCCCCCAAACCTGTGATTGGGTACGGCTGACTGACGGCGGCGACTTCGTCAGAAATGTTCATCTTGGCCTCTCTTGTGTTGTTCTGTACAACCCCATCAAAATTTAATAGTAGTCTTTATGCGACTACCTGTGTGAGGTCCGGATCATAACTCAGAACAAAACGGCATGAGCTACTGTTCAGCAAAAAATTGGAATTTTGATAAAGCCAATTAAGGATGGTATGAAATTTTTAAACCTCAAAATGTAGCACTTGTTTGCAAGACTCTACGAGACTTAAGGTTGACACGCGGCCAACATGCTTGCGATAAATTTGGGCAGTAGCCAGCAAAATTAATTCGCATTTAGCACGAAGGTTTACATTGACAACGCTGCGCTTCGAGGGGCTCAGTCATTAGCTTTTACCGGCAGTTGCGCAGGGACCACAAATATGTGCTTAAAAGAAAGCCAACAATGACAAGGTAGACTAGACTAGGCATTTCTTGTTCGTTGGAGACGTACTACCAATTCCAGGTTTTGTATGAACCGGGATCTCAATTCCCTCTCAACCGGCAGGACGACGGACTTTTAACTAAACTGCGGCTCGTGCAACTTAACAAGGATTGGTGACCAAGGGTTCTGGGCTAAAATACCAGTATTTTTTACGAGCGGTTAGATAGGTCTGCCTATTAATATTGGCTAGTAATATTAGAAAAGCTCTGCCTTAGACGTTTTTTTCTATATCAATGCTCCTTTTACAAAGATTGAGCTATAGGCATTGTAGGCGGTGTCCCCGCGAGAGCCCTGCACCGACTTGATATCCTCATAAACAAAAAAGGAGCAGAGAAATGGGCATTTCTGGCTTAGGTACCTCGATCAGCCAGTCAGAATCCAACTCGAGACTGCTTAGCATACTCCTTAACTTCCTACAGTTGAACATCAAGCGTCGTGCTCACCACTGCACGATCGGGTTACACAAGGTCCTCTCATGGTTGTGTTACGTGCCCCAAACTATTCTGACTGCAAGTCTGGAGACGAACAATTTCACGCTGTCTCGAAGCAGAAGACCACATCGAAAAGAGGTAGTTGCAGAGCGACTGGAAGTGATCAGTTGACAAGTGTTCATTGACATGCCACAGGGGATGCGAATGACCTTTTTTATGACTAATCTGTCGTCATGGGTCAGATATATTATAACCCCAGGTCTGCACGCCGGCGGTCTAAATTCCTTATTCGGCAGCACCCTAGCGAGTGCACTTTAGGCCCAGATAGCACCGAATGCAATCGCGAATACTCCTTAGCATGACAACTCCGTACACCGGCCAAGCCTTAGTGCAGGCTGGTCGTCTTGGCCTTGTCATCGTGGAATAATGACATGAACTTTAGAGAGCAGTAATGATCCTTAATGTCACTTCACTGTCGGGTAAGGAGTGCGAAAAGATGAAATTCTGCACACCTTGAATGTACAAAACCATGATGCCTTTCTTGTGTTAAAACATTATTACTGCGTTTCCAAATCCTTGTAGCTTGTACCTTTCTGGAGTAGGATTGTTGTGCTTCGGTGTTCTCTTCGTCGTTATTGGTGGAATCTGCCTCCTTTGTGCCTGCTGTTCTCGTAATGCCGCGCATACAGATGGAGAACTTTCGGCCGAACCTCTACAGCAGGTATATTATTTTTCTTTGCGGGTCGCAATGAAAAGGATTTTTAAGCCCAAACAACCGCAATCCCTACCCTCCGTGTCGTCTGCGTTAGAAGTGTCAAGATTATAGCCCGTTTACATAGGTGGAAAATTAGTCAGTCCTTCACGCTACATAGACGCCATGCATTGCTGACAATTTGTGCAGTGAATGTAGACTTGCTTATGCTATTAATAGTGTTCGCTGCCGTCGTGAATTTTAATAAACTTTATATAGAAAATGCATAAAAACTAGTTGCTCATGCGAAGATGGTGGAAACTTACATGCACTCAAACGCATATGCTTAGCAAAAGTTTATTTACGGTTTTTAAAGTTCGATAAATATGAACGTTTTGAGGACTCTACGGATCCCCATTCATAAATTAATGTATGCACATATTTATCAAAGCTGTCTGTGTAATAAATAAGGTAGTCCTTATATATTTGATCATTTTGCGAGACATATATTGCCTTAGTAAGTCACGGCGAAACGTATGACTTGTCATGAACGAAAATTAAAAGTTCGCAAATTGAAAACCCCAAACGCAAGTACGACAGGAGACCAGGTTTTTAATATAAAGAAATGTTTACCGGTATATGCAATCATTTTCCAGTATCAAATTTAGAAAATATGTAAGTTCAATGAAATGAGCAAAAAAATGCTCATTCCTTGTATTATATTAAAAGGTTTATAAATTTGAAAATTGTCTAAAATCAAAAAAAATTTACTGAACATAGGCAGTCATTTTTGCCAAATGAACTTTTGCCGGTATGCAGAAGAAACCATTTCGATAGCCAAAAAATACTGTCACTTAAATATCTAAGATATGGGCTGCATGCGACTTATTGAAACAACTCTTGTTTCTTAATTTCTCAAGCCGCAAGGGCGTAGTTAACTGTTTGTTAACCTTTCGCGCACATTATATCTAGTGCATACAGTAGGTGGGCCAACTTGTGAAATGTCAGTTGAAATTTCGAAATGCGTTCTTATTGCAAAACTGCTCACCATGCAGCCCACCTTTCGAACAAACTCCTCTTCGGCTGCCCGAAAGAACCATTGGCTGCAAAGAACGACTTCTTTAAAAGCATGCGTTTTCGTCTTTGACTTTCGAGGCCCTTAAACATTTAATTTTATTTTATAGAACATATGCAGAAGGGTATTTATTTTTCCGCTCATAGGATAAAAAATGACATTTTCCTTAAATGTTATACTTAAAAAGGGCATGACTCAATTTTGAAAAACTTTTTAATTGATAGACTTTTTAGTACCGTGATAAAGCCGTTCATAAAACGTCATGTCTCTGCATTTACCAATGTGGCTTGTAACGTTGAAAATATGGATCGAATCCATTACCAAATTTTGTGAACCCCATATAGTGCCCTTTGTTGCCATAGAGAATTATGGCGTTTTCTATACGAGGAAAATATACAGTTGTAGTTTAGAAACTCTTAAAGAATGTGTTACGGCAGGTTGTGTTCAACATTACTTGGAAATTTAAAAAGTTTATTCAACCGGATTATACTTTTTCGGGGTACAAAATTGAAACTTCACTTAATTGTCTACCGGATGAGTAAAACAATTAGATATTTAATGCATGTTTTATATGACGTATAATTGAAAGTCTAAGGGCATCGAAAATCAACGGAAAAACTCATGCCACTGAAGTAGAAGAAGGTGCGTGTATTTAGCCGTAGAGGAGTTCGTTTAAAGTCGGCATCCTGAGGTAACTGGATTCTAATAGAATTGTACAGCACAATGAGCAATTGTGCAACGCTACTTAATTCATCTGTTCGAATAGAAAACACATTTTTCAAATTTTGGTTGACATTGCATGAGTAAGCAAACACACTGTATGTCAATCACGTGGCAGGGTTTTCAAATCTTTTCAGACGATTTAAAATAGGCATAAGTATCCGAAACATATATCCATGGCATAAGAAAAAGCATATAAATCTTTTTTTCCAGATAGCCCACCAAGCGTATTTTGACGGGCGCATACACATGCCACTTTCATTCAAAGGAAACTAATTATACGAGCGGGTGCCTGTCAAAATTTATAATATCCGCCTTTGCCAATTTACGCCTTACAATAAGTGAAAGGCATTGAGCAGATGTTTGCATTCTGAAAAGGGCTGGAAAAATGTTTGCACCTAAAATGGAATTATTGATGCCATCAACACGCCTGTGTTTGGTTTTTTCCATAGAACGACGTCCAGAGGGCTTCTAATATGATGCTCAAAATGCGTCTACAAAGTCATTATTTGCATGAAAGAACACAGTTTTGTGATTAACTTCACTAACGTGGGCATTTAAATAAAGTACATTTCAGCGTACCGAAATTCATCAAGTTTAATTTCCGAGGAAAATCAGGCTTTTGCATTGCCAGCAAAATTTTTAAAACAACTCTATTTGCACATTATGTTTACATCAGATGCTTGCACTTGTGAAAATGCGTCTCGGCTTACCAGTTTAGAGTAATATATGCACAAAAGTCCCATTTAGTCGATTTTTAAAAAGTCGCTAATTATCTGCTTGAAAGGGGGCACACTTAAATTTCCTCAACGGGTGAGGAAGATGCAATCACTGGGACTAAAATTTTTACTCATAATAAATACGTATTTACGCAAACCTTTAACCAACACAGGCGCCTTATGAACCTCAACCTCCGTACCCGCCTCAACCGCAGTACCAAGCTCAACCGCAGTACCCTCTGCAACCTCAAAATCCACCTCCCGCCGCACCTCCACTGCCTTACCCCCAACAACCGCCGTCCTACGATCAGGTCGTGGGCAGTCAACAGCTCCCTGCTCATCCGAATATTCCGCCGACCGCACCCTCTGCTCCGGCAGCAGATGAAATCAAAAAAACGGCATACAAATAATGCCCTTCTTTGGCAGGATATATGTTTTCGGAGAGAGGTCCCCCACGTTCAGATATCCAGTGCGCAATATTTTGAAGTATACTTCATGACTCGTAATCTGGCCACTGCCAACCGTCTCCCTGTATTGAATAAAGCCAGAAACGCGCAGGTCAGGACTTATTGCCTTCCCTTACATTTACCCCTTTAAAGAGGAGAATAGATGCTGGTCCTACTGGGTCACAAGTTGATGGATTACAAGATTCAGAGGACGACTTGGCAATCAAATGACGCGGTCGATAATTTCTCTTTTGGCCAATACAATTAAATGAGAACGGGGTACAGTCAAACATCTCAGTGACTGAAAAAGCAATATAGGGTAATGCTGGTCCTACTGGGCCGCAACCTGAAAATCTTAATAGATCACAAAATTTATGAGTGATGAATGAGTGAAAAATGGTTGTGTAACGACAGGCCCGATCACGGATATAAGGTAGAAAATATCGGTTCAGTGACTTTCCAGTCGCGAAAAATAATTTGTCTCTCCGTCCCAGACGATTCGTTATTTAAATCGGTTTTCTTCTGTCCAAAACTGCATAGGTTTATCGAAGCAGTTGTGTGGTTGTATTCGGTAGACACCAGCGTTTTACAAAGTTGCAAAAATGTAGTATTGCTTGCTCAACATCCACCTAAAGTACTCACGTTATGAAAAAAATAGACAGGCAATGGAGCATATGACAAATCTACCCTCGCGATAGACGTACACCGCGTGTCTTTCGAGCGGACGCAGCATCGGTGGCTTGAAGCTGATTTAAATTATAGAAATATGAACTTGCGAAAAATATCCTGCACTCGTGTTGGGGAAGTCGCAAATTAGTAAAAAAAAGCTTACGATCCCGCTTGCGCGTACGACACGCAAACTGATCCCTGTATGAACCTGACGTCCTAGATGGCAGCCAGAACTAAACATCCGTAGCGGTGCCGAGCAGACCACATCATTAAGAAATTATCGCATCCTGTCTTCCGGTCCTTCGAAAGACTCAGTTATCCCGTCAGAAACAATCTTGCAAACACCTCGCGAGTGGTCAAATTTCGGTCGGTTTGTTTCATTATGAAATGCCTGGTTTTCAAGGTGAATATTCTTCCGAGTGACAGCCGCCGTAGCCTGTTGAATATTTAGTGCTGGGAGTGGTCGTAGTGGCTTCTAGAGCGCGAAGGCCCAGGTAAAGGACGTGTCACTGCTCATATGTATATCAATAACCTCGGGATTGTGCGGATTTCGCTATGGGTTGATTCAATCTTTGCTTTGCCTAGCATACCCAGTATCCAGATAACGGAGGGTGCAATTGAACAGGTTGAGCATTTATTGGCATAAGGTGCATAGGTCAAAGGTATTTATCAGTAAAGTCGTAATCGTGTGGAAGGTTGTTTTCGCATCCATACCGAAAATGTGTAAAACGTTTGGTGAACAATCACGACGTCAACAACTAGGGTGCACAAGATCAACAATCTTATACATTTCTAACAAGATTATAAACGACAGAGAATAGACTAGGGTCAGAGAGGGGGAAATGCGAACGGCGCTGAACTTCAAAAAACACCCAAGTTTTTGCGATCTGCCGTTTATCTTTATTGAAATAAGTCGTTAATCATTAAGTTGTGCCCTTATTTCCGAACCCAGTGGCTTTTAGATGACAGCTTTACAGGTAGTACCTAGCCCCACCCTCACAATCGATGGGACCGAAAAGCTAGCAAACTGCCTCAGACACGGTTCTTCGGCAGCATATGCAGCGCACTCCTTTCCCTGCCTATCTTCGATGCTGAGACCTTTCTGAGTGGAGTAATCAGACGGACTGAAACCGCGCAGACGAACACCGTTCCAAAAGTCAGTATTGGTGGGAAAATAGCCGAGGGGTGATCTCCCCACTGGCAGAAAACAACGATGGAATATTCGAAGAATAATGACTCGGCTGTTGGCTATCATCAAATACCGCACGGCACGCAACCGTTTTCGGCGACTGCGGGAGTCGTCACTTATGATAAATCTACAGTGTCGTGATAGCTCTATTCTACAATTGCTGAATCACTTTTGATTAACCCTATCATCAGCTTATTAAGATGAAGACCTAGATTTAAAATATCTGGTGCATAGAAATCATGTTACGGTGGTTTTTTGAATTAGCATTCCCTTCTCTATCGGCTTTTTTGGAAAAAAGATATTTCTTACTGTTAAAAAGGTAAAGCAGCATAGTCGATCGTTACAGCTCTCGGTAAGAAACGACTGTGTAGCCCAACCTGCTAGATAAAATACTCTTTAGGTTAAAGAAAAGGGGCTATGATACAAGGTTGAGGTTGGGGTTTATAGCTACGGTTAGGGGTAAGGATCAGGATTAGATGTCAGGGTTGGGATAAGGGCAAGGGGTTAAATTTAGGGCTAGGCTTCAGTATTAGGAGTTAGGGCGACGATTTTCTAACCACCTCATAAATTTTGCGTTCCCCTACAACCGCCTCTCCCGTTTTTCAGGTGAATGGGGTTGGTTACCCTCAATTGGGGCTACATAACCTCATCTGACGCAGCTCTTTTATGTGAAATAAAAATTGAAGATGGAAGTATGTGCCACAAAGCTCATGGTTTGCGCTTGCGCAACTGTTCGTAAGCCGAAACCCTAGCGACAGCGTCATGCAGAAGCATGCAAATGGAGGAAACAGAGTTTTGGATTCTGGCCAATACTGGTGCTGTAGTTATTTATGAAAAGCGCAGTTATAATTAACCGTTTGTTAAGTCATAGAGAGGAATTCGAATCAGTGGAGTGGCATATGGTTCTTGCTTGGACGTCAGCTTCTGTGTGTTTGTTTCAGTTAGGGCGCTTATAAGCACTCATCACCTGCTCTCGACGTCAAATGAGCTCTAGCATATTTGCACGACGTCGGATCTTATTTCGTAGCCGTACCTGCAGAAAACAAGTCACAACCGCCTGTCCTACGGGACCGGTGATATAAGGGGGTTTTACATTTAAACCTTAACCTAACTTTTATGTCTTAACCAAAACTTCTAGCCCTGGCTTCCCAACCGAACCCCTAACACCAACCCTCAACTGCAATTCTTACACCTCATTCTAACCCAAACACTCAACCCCTTATAGGTGCCGCTACAAAGTAAAAGTCAAATCTTACCGGACAGACATTAGGAATAAACGTTTGCGCATTGGTGCTCTCAACTGCTTCCTAATGCAGGGTTTCGCTCATCTAATGTAGTATTCCTCTAAGAAAAAATGGCACTTTTGACCTTCCTAAATGCACGAATTTTTCCCCGTTGCCTATTAAAGCAGGAGTACGTCTTTGACATCCGAGTGAATATTAATTTTCTTTGTTTAATTAGGCACATAAATAGCATATTAATGACGCTTACGCTGCTTTATCCTTCTAATCCAATACATGCATGCTTAGAAAGCGCTGCAGTGAAAACGTTGCTAACAGCTTAGAACCTTGTAGGAAAGCTATGTCTTGATAGTGTCCCACGCGCTCGGCAGCTACGTGACGCTGACGCAAAAATGTAGACGTCACGACCTCGATTGATTGCACTAACTGAGATCGGCTGCCATGATTAGCATGGTAATGCAGCCTGTCTCCCACCTCGCTAGCGCGGATCTGATGCGCCTCGAGGAGATAACGTTAAAGAGCTTGATCCGTGCCAGTAGGTTGCAGAGGACAAATGTCATTAGCACGTGCAACAAGTCCTTATAGGCACTCTTCTAACGCCGGGTGTTGTGCAATTCAAATGCAGCTTTTTGCAGATTACGTCAATGTCTCCTGAAAAAATGTCGTACGCGTATGCGGCAGCAGTTATACAGATTCCCACCAGGGTCATTCTGATGGTCTCAGCGAACGATTTCTCAGAAGTTTGCGGAAACATTAACATTTTTTAGAAATTCAGATAATTCCAAAAACGATTTTATACGTGAAATGGATTCTGTGCATTATGTTACAGAGACGGGATTTACGTTGCATTTTTAGACTCAATCGAAAATAGCTTGGCCACATTTTGCAGTATGGTCCAGTTAGAGTCACGACCCCCAAGGTCGACACAGGACCATCGCCACTTTGCGTTCGGAAGAACCTGCGGAAAACAAAGCCGTCGAGAAGACTCATCATGGGTCCGAGGCGAAGAAGATGTAAGGTTCACTTATCAAAAGAAGTAGATGTCACGGAGACGGGAACCATAGTGGGATCGCGGTAAAAATCAAAAACTTACATTTGACCGCGAGCATTTCAGGTGGCCAGGCCGTCTGGAATATACCGGCGTAAACCAGCCAGTCAATCAGCGTGGGTTTCTATAACGACTACGTGTAAACCCCTTGCTATATATATTTTGGAAGATTCCGCTAGAGGCTTTTGGCGGGAGAAGCGGCCAGTGGACCTGCGATACGCCGTACAGTGCGTGACCTATCTCATGAAATGTTGGCTGAAATTCTGAAATGCGTTTATCAGATCAGATCAGATTTATTAAGGGAAAAGTAGGCGAGCGCCTTTGAACTCCCTTTTGGTTACAATAACGTCATAAAAAAACAATGTGTAAGGCAAGTGTGAAAAAAATTAGGTAAGTAATTACATACAACAAGCATTGGTCACTGGTATGAATTTGTCTGTGAATGCCTTCTATGTCAAAATTGTACAATATCCAGTACGGCAATGAATAGACCAAGTAATATCAAAGCAAGCGCATATGTAGCAGTCGGGAGATAGCGAAAATTGTAAAACGTAATTTTACTAAAATATAGGGAGTAGCATGCTTTGTAACATAAAACGTTGGATGGGGCGGGTTGCACATGGGGGAATTCGTTAGTTTCTGATGCTGTGGAGGTACATATCCCTGTACTGGTCAAGCTTTCTCTTAAATGAGTCCACGGATGAGGACATGACGACATTCACAGGTAGGGCGTTCCATGCCTTTACCACTCTGTGGCTGAACAAGGACCTCCTTGCGTCCAGTCTCGCTCCTGTCACACGTAGTTTCAGAGGGTGTCCTCTCAAGCTAGTAGTGGTGGCCAGCTCAAAGAAGTCGCCGGATGCGAGGCAGCAGTCCTGACCCCGTAACATTCTAAACGTTTGAATTAAGTCGCCCTGGAGTTGTCTGTAGTCCAGGGGAAAGAGGTTAAGATTTGAAAGTCTGGTTTCGTAAGGTAGGTTTTTATGACCTCTGACAAGCTTGGTTGCCCGTCGTTGGACTTTTGAGAGGGTGGTACGATCCTTAACAGTCCAGGGTCTCCAGGCCTGAATGGCAACTTCTAACTGTGGGCGCACAAACATCCCGAAGACCTTGCGAAAGCACTCTTCGTCGAACTTGGCAAATGCCCGCTTAATGAGATATAAGCTGGACATTGCGGATTTCGCTGCTTTCAAGCAATGGAATGATGGCTTTAGTGAAGATGTTATCCACACCCCTAGGTCTTTCTGAACCTCTACCAGTGGCAGCGGTGTGTGATTTAGATAGTACGTCTGCCGGTGCGCAGAGCTGGTTCTGCCAATCCTCAGAATGTTGCATTTGGTAACATTAAATGGGAGGAGCCAGTGGCCTGACCATTTTACGAGTCGGTCTAAGTTTGCCTGTAAATTTGCTTCATCGTCCTCGTTGCGGATGACGGTCCAAAGCTTTATATCGTCAGCAAGCATGGCAATTTTGCAGTCCAATCCATGGATACAGTCATCAATATAGATGAGGAAGAGGATAGGGCCAAGAACGGAGCCCTGAGGTACTCCGCTCGTAACCGTCACCTCTGCCGATTGCTGGCCACCAAGACGAACAGTCTTGGACCGACCGACCAAACAGTTTTTAATCCACTTCAAAAGCTTGCCTCTTACCCCTATGCGGCTGAGCTTATGTAGGAGACGTTGGTGTGGCACGCCGTCAAAGGCCTTCTTGAAGTCTATGTAGGCCACACGCACAACGTTTCCTTCATCAATCGCTCGGGTCCACTGTTCAAGACAGTAGAGTAGATTGGTTAAGCAGGACCTCCCTCTGCGGAAACCGTGCTGTGCATCGCACAGAAGATGATTAGGAAGGATTACTTGGTCGCGATTGTCATACTGATTATCGTAAGGCATACTGTTATAACATTTTGGACTCGGCAATATGTCGGCTTTTTAGTGCACTTCTTCATAATCTCCTGTAGAAAGCCTTCTCGGTAAAAAATGACTTCTTAATTTGCATGCATTTTTCCCATTGATTTTCGATGGTCTTGCAAATTCAAATATATTTTATAGAAACCACAAACAAAATATGCTTTCGTTTAGTCAGTCAATAGAGAATCACGTCTTCTTTATATTTTATACTTAAGGAAGGAGTATAATTAGGTTTTAAAAAGTTCCCAATTATGAGACTTTTTATGACCGCGATATGTCCATTCACATAGCATCGTACCTGGCCGTTTACCACTGCTCCTCATGAAATGTACAACATGGTCCGCATCCATTGCAAAATTTTATGGACACTGTATGATATCTCTTTAATGACACAGAAAAATATGGGATTTTCCTTACGGGGAACGCATGCACATTGTAGACGGAAATCACTAAGCGCTAATGCAACGAACGATCAGGCTCCAAATTTTTCGGCAATAACAAAACTTTTTAAAACCTCATTATACTCCTTCCTTAAGTATAAAACATAAAGAAGACGTTATTCTCTACTGATTGATTAAAAGAAAGCTTATTTTAGTTCATGGTTTCTATAAAATATATTTGAATTTGCAAGACCATCGAAAATCAATGGGAAAAATGCATGCTACGTATGTAGTCATTTTTAACCGAGCACGGTTTCTACAGAAAATTGAAAAGAAGTGCATTTATAAGCGGACATCCTGCCAAAACCAAAGTGTTATAAGAGTATGCCGTAAGATAATCAGTATTACAACTGCGACCAAGTAATCCTTCCTAATCATAAACGCATTTCAGAATTTCAGCCAACATTTCATGAGATAGGTCACGCACTGTATGTCACCGCGTTCCTGATGTCATTGGACGGAAGGTGTCAGAACTACCAGAAGTCCACTAAATAGATGAGGGGTGTCGAGCGAAATGGTCCGCTGGCTTCTGTTTATCTAAAATATAGTGTATGCCTTAGAACTCACTTTCGATCTTTTTTATCTCTCTCCCGTCGGGATAAAACAGTAAAACTGCTCAAGTAGAATGAAGCTTGAAGATACTCTTTTTGTACAGCTTACGCCAAAATGTCCTTCACAAATAAGAATAATGTCAATTATGAGAGTTACCCAACAGCCAACAGTTTGAATACAAAGTCCAAGAAGGTTTCACGAGAACTGGCTGAACCTTATTTAATTTTGCATTTCATAAATTGTGGTCGGCACATCCGTCAATCAAATTCACGTTGGAGATGGAGTCGGCTGGTTGAAGGCACTCAATGGGTACCTACGTTGTAACACCAAGCTTGCGGAGGCGAACGTGATGGCCAAGTTTATCAGGGACTGTATTGAGAGAAATGAGTATCCAGACCATTATTGGAGAGCGCTGCGTCGTAGTCGTGCAGGTATTATTACATAAACCCTGAAAAGATATGCCGAGAATCAACTGGAGAGTACCCTCGTAAAATTAGAGGAACTTGAGCGTCATGTGTGTCAACGCACAGCCGTCCTAGATATCCTGGCAGATGAGGAAAGACAAGAATTCGACATGTACACTCAAACAACCACACCGGACTTAAGAAGACAGCACGGAGATAGCCCGACGCTGACCTTACTCGGTGAGGAAGAACAAGAACCGCCAGACCGACCGCCCGACTGAAGTCCAATCAGCTCCCCTCGACGGAGTGGTGACTCATAAAGTGCACAGGCAAAAAAGCCCGTCAACCATTTCCTGAGAGGCCGACGCAGCGTGAGAAGAGAGAAAAATCGATCAGCATGAGGCCGGCCAACACAGCTTGCCACCTTAAATTAACTTTCTGATCGATTAGGTGCAGTTTACGCTTTGACAATGAAGAGCCGACCCAGCTCTTTGAAACGTCAGCAGTTAAATAAACCTGTTCCGGAGAGCCAATTTTCTTCTTCTAATAAAAAAGTCTCTCAATTGGAAAACTTTCCAAAACCGAATCATACCGTTCTTTTGAATATAACATAGGAAGAATACGTTATTTTTATCGAATGAACAGGAGATTGAATATTCTTATACATATTTTCCATGACATATAATTAAATGTTTCAGGGCATCGAAAATCAACGAGTAATATACATGCTATTGAAGTAGTCATTCTTTTCATGCGGTGGTTTTTTATGCAGCTGGGGAGAGAGTTCGTTCGAATGCCGCACACAGAATTGACTGGATTACTATAAAATCATCATGCATGATTAGCATTGGTTCAAGCCTACTTAATTAATCTTTTCGAAACGAGAAGGCATTTCGAAATTTCGACTGACATTTCATGGGTGAGCTCACCCATGAAGAGTCAAACAAATTTCACAACATCCTTTTTGGCTTACGCAAAGAAAAATTCAGTGGCTCCGCTGATCTATAGTGACCCACATGGCGCACCCAGCTCATCTCCCAATATTTCATTTGTTCAATAATTTGAATAAATACATTTGTTGGACGTCGGTGAATTCTTTCGATGTTTCGTTGCTACATGTTACATGTGAGTGATCGGGATTTCTTAATCACAGTGGTAATAAATTAGCCGTTCAATATGTCCATCAAGAACCATGCATATTGTAGGTCATTTCGGCAGAACCTTACCTCGTGTAGCCCCAGATGAGAGTCGCATGCCAATTAGGACTCGTGCAGAGCATTCACTACTGGCATGATTTGTGATGAATCCTTCGTTTATATATTTGCGGATTCTGATGGTTGGCTACGATGAAACAGAGCTGCGCTTATGCTATCAGCAAAAAGGCATGTCTGTGCATATTTCAAGGAAGCGCTTATGAGTCAAAATGCCACTACGTTTGCCGCTATCTTGTATCAACTCTGCGCTACATTTCCAACTCTAGACGTTGGTTGTTTTCTTGTCAGTTTTCTACGATGAAGCGAAATGTAAAAACAGTCTGAAAAAATACTGGGTTGCTTTTACTAGCACTGCCACCGGAAGTACTGATAACTTAGTCACAGCTATACTCCGTAAATGTTTACAAAGCTGCTGGATTTTAGTGATATATAGTTTTGGGTTAACCGTACAAGTGCAGCAGGTCGAATCATGAAATTAATGAATGCTCCGCATGGGCGCTAACTGACACCCGACTCTCATCTGGAGCTCCCCGAGGTTAGGTCCTGCCTAGTAGCCATACGCAAGTAACCACCTTGAGTAGAAAACTTAATTAGACTAAGGTATCCGCCATTATAGGTGTCTATACACCCGGAAATTATGCTTTCCTTTCCCTGATTGCTTTCAGAAAACCGTTCAGAGAGTACGACATGTAACCTCGTGACCCATAGTGAAGTTCAACCGCCGTCCAGAATAGCTACGAAGCCTTTATTTGAAACCGTCCTGTTTAGCCCCTGGTGATCGAACAAATTCTACGACCGCACCAACTGCATGTTAATTAGATGTCTCGTAAATGTACAACTTTCAGTCAAACAAACCGAACGAATAGCAATTCCGTTTTCATCTTTTTCACGTTGTTCCGCCGACTGCCCTGGGATATTTGTTTTCTTTTAGACAATTTGCGAAGACACCGACCGAATTAAAGGACGGCTCTAGTCGCGGAAAAATTGGCTGGCTACATGGTGGGAATCACTGCTCTCAAGAAGACTTGCTTCTTTTGCCAACTGGAGACGATTGGTGCCGGTAACACCTTTTGAAGCAGAGAAACGCAACACTGGCCTCGCTCTTGTCATCCAAAGCACCACCGTGGGTAGACTGTCCTGTCTGCCGCGGGGTATCAACAACTGTCATACGATCCTACGCCTGTCAACCTCGCTGCCTTTTACGCCTCCCCCCATGAAAAGTAGTTCCAATAGGATGAGGAACACGTTCGACGGGAACCTACACGCCTTCCTTTAGGCGGAAGCGATCTCAGCGCTGACAGCTGCCAGACTACGTTCCCATCAGGCGCACTCATCTGCATCTGGGCGTTCACTGTTCTCATCCGAAATTTTCACCATTTACGCAAACTTGCATTTCCGCCGGCGGGATAGATGCGCCTGCCTATGCCCGCAACGCATATTACAAGTGTGGTCGCAGAATTATCCCATCCACCTGTTTGGGAGAGGACGCGGTTGGTTGGCGCGGCCTGAGCCGTCCCTAGGCGTGCCGAGACATGCTACTTAATTAGCGGTAACTCTGCAGGGAATGGCATCTGAGTGAGGGCCGATTCTCGTATATCGAACCTTAAGCCATTGTGCTCCATGCATAATATGCATCAACGTATCAGCCGACGCATACCTCCAATTGTCGTTTAGAATTACTACCCCTTCAGACTTAGCTGGTTGCGATATAAGGACATATGTAGTATAGGAAAACTTAATAAAGACAGTAAAGTTTTTACTGCCTCCTTTTTGAAGCTGTCAGGGATTATACCAGATAGTACTTATTTCTTGGAAATTGTGTCCAGTGGGAAAACTTTGCACTTATGGGGTGTTTAGATTGATAGAGGAAAACAATAAAAAATAGTCATTTACTGCGCAACTACTCGTGCGTTTGAAGTACCTGCACATTGCGTTTTGCCTTTGAAGTACCGACCAGTCATTCAACTACTTCTCTTGTTCGCTTTCAATAACAAACCTGAACACAATAACATTGTGATCTCCTAACATTCATGAGGCCTTTCAAGTTCTCATTCCGAAAAACAGCTGCGACGGCAACAAGCATGACCTGTTTAAAACTTGCTCATGCCTACGCCGAAATAAACCCCGATTTCAATATCCCGGAATGCATTATTTTGGCACAAGCTGCATGTTACCTGACGCAAACGGCTTCTTGCCTTAATCAAGAATCAGAAACGCTTACCACTAAAATCTGATTTAGTATAAAACCAAAACATTTCATGCCATCATTCACGCCATTTACATGCAATATATTCAGTAGCGTGCCAAAGTTCATGTAAACAAAATGTGTTATTTTAACAAATTTTGCGGTGTGAAGTGCATTAACCGTGTCGCCTTAGAGTGGGTATGGGGGGTTCTGGCAAACCTTTAAAAGATGAGTATCCAGAGGCCCATATAAACATACTCGCGGAAGGAGAACCGCAAAACATAAGTCAGTAACGGGGTCCGCTGGCGAATTAGTCTTCGCGAGAAAAAAAGAATCGCCGCTAGATGTGTCACAGTCCGTTTTAAACTGACCATTGCGTCGTCTTGGATTCGTAGACATTGTCGTTTTGAAAGATTTTTTCCAAGTTTACATCGGATCATGTCCCCTTACTAGTTGAGGGTGCAGAAGTTTAAAGCGGCAATCGTCGCTAGAACTTCAAAAGTTGGAATTCAGAAACGACCTTTGCAGCATGTCGCTGTATACCTTCAAGAATAACGATGTCTTTTGGAAGTTACGACCGTCGGTCATCTAACGCATATTTCAGGTGGGGTCGCTTAATTACTCTATCTGCCTTGCCGGAGATATCACCGTTCAGGTTTTTAAACGTTCTGTGAAGTTGAAATGGCCACGCTGCGAAGTGAGAAAACTGTTTCCTTACGCTCGAGTCGTTAACAAATGCGCGAATGTTTTTCCTGCACTTACCGTTATATGTGACTGATTTTCTAAAAAGTTACTTTCGAGAAAGTACATTTCTTTCTCATCTTTTGACATTATATGGATTAGCCCACATTCGCTGCCATGCAACTTCATAACCAGAAATCGCTCCACCCCTTCATCGTTTCTACATCATTCTGTTATATTTGCCAGTTTCTTTTGTCTTTTATCAGATCAATTGCTGAGAACGCTATATCCGACTTCCGTTGTCGTACTTGGTCATTTACGGTGATAATAAATAGGTACGAACGAAGAACCTATCACTGCCGCACTCCAAATTTAACAGATGCTTATCCTAATTGGTAGCCACACGAAGTAACTCTTCGTCTATGATTGTTTACAAATTCTTGAATCCTGTTAAGGATGTTTTTTCTCATTTGTAGGTCTGACACATTTTGACTGAAGAGTTTGTGTAGAATGCAATCCACGGCTTTGTTGAAATCAAAATAACAGATCTCAACAGAATGTTCGTCATCCACTGGCTTCAAGAAACGTTTGACAGGGATAATAAAGTTTGCAAGTCAGGATATCTTTCCGCATGAACCCTTTTGATTTGAGCAGATTTGTTAGCGGAATACATAAAACAAGATAATCGATTTTGCAACTGCCCTTTCCGTAAGACTACAGAAGATCCATGCCAGAGAGACCGGCCGGTAGATTTTGGGATACAAGCATCTTCCTCCCTTACGGATGGGTAGGACATTTGCCAACTTTGATATAACCTGAAATTTACCAGCCTCAAGATTTTTTCGAAGGATGATGCATGGGGGTTAATTTAATTACTAAGTTATTTGACGTAGGTGTAAGTCTGGAATATAATCTGGTTCATATGATTTGATCGGATCTTAAATCATTTATTATATTATAAGCAGCTGGGGGCGTAAATGATGCTCTCTGTATAAGTGGGCCGGTGACAAACTGTGACAGGAAGTTCGTAAGAATCACGTGGCCTCAGTTTGAAAGAACAACGTGCTTCGTGCTGAAACCCTTTTTTTAATTGTCCGGACTTATAACGTCTTCATGCGTTTTCTATACTTCCGTTTGCAGAACGATTTTCCATAAGCTGCGGTTTTTTTGAAATGCCTCCTTTACCACTGTCGTCAGTCATTTCATTCTGTTCTAGTCAAATGATTCTTAAGGGCACAGTTCCCTTTAATCAGGTTCTTCCTAGCTAATTAAGTGTTCTCCAACATCCCTTGACACCTACTCACAAAATACTCGTTTATTCTAATCTGTGATTTCACTTAAACACTCTTATATGGCTTTCATATCATCATTCACTCTGCATTTGCGATTGTCTCTGTTTATTGCACATAGTGTACTAGGCGTTTTGTTAATTAAGTGGCCCTGACAATTTTGAAGTTCCCCTGCTGGGCCTATACAGTAAGTGGGCTAACTCATGAAATCTCAACAGAAATTCCGAAATGCCTTTCCGTTTCGAATAGAATAATTACGTAGGGTTATAAAACCAGTCATTGCGCAGAATAATTCTATAATAATTCAGTAACATCAAGATGCTGGCTTTCGGATGTACTTCCTTCCGGCTGCATGAAAAAACAACACTCTGTAACAAAATGGCTACATATACAGCATACATTCGTTTCTTTGAGTTTCGATGCTCTTAAAGATTCAATTATTTTTCATAGAAAACATGCAAAACAATATTCATCGTTTTAGTCATTCAGTAGAATATTACGTCTTTTTTAAATTTTACACTCGCAAAAAGGGGTATAATTTGTTTTTTTAAGACGTCTCCGATTCCCGAAAAACTTTGAACCCGACCTGCCGTTACTTGCATTCTGGGTTCCCAAACTACAAGCTGTGTACTTTCCGTGTACGGAAAACCGCCAATTTCTTCTCCGTATTAGAAAGGAATCGTGTGGGATTCATGAAATTAAGCAGTGGATTTGAGGCGCATTGTTAACTTTACAAGCCATGTTGGTAAATGCAGAGACTTTAAGTTTTATGAAGGGCAGTTTCAGGGTATTAAAAATCCTACAACTAGAAACTTTAAAAACCATAATATACCCCTCCTTCGACTTAAAAATTGGAAAAAGACGTAATTTTCTACCAAATGAGCAAAAAAAGAATATGTATATGCATGGTTTCCATGAAATATAATTGAATTTTTAGGGACATTGAAAATCATTGACGTTTTTGGCCACCCTCGCCATCACCCACGGGGACCGATTTCACGCCAACGATGAAGACGTCCGCAATGTGTTCGCCGAGAAGAATAGGCAGCACCTGGCATACGGTCCAGCGCGATACCTACCATGCGGGCAGCTTTCTTCAGATGTCACCTCTTAGTTCTGGCAGGGCTGCGGGAGATGTAGGACGCCTGGACTGCGCGCAGGCTTGAGAAAATACAAGGCCACGCTGACTGCAGTAAAGCGAAACAGTCTCCAAGACCCCGACCAATGTGCTCAGTTCAGGCGAAACAACACTTCTAACGTAGGAGTCGGGGACTCTGAGGAAAATGATTCTGTCAGCCATCGAGCCCAGCGTCTGCATCGGTTAGCTGACCGGCTCCGTGCATATGAAACGGACGTGAGAGTGAGATCGAACCTGTCAGGCCATATTCTTCGCCGAAGACATTTTGACGCGTCTGAATCCATCCCAACGCCCAAGAATCCATGGCCTGTGAGGCTGCTCACTGGAGGTTTGACGTAATTCTTCTCTCAGGACGGAGATTCGGTCTGCAGTGGGTTCCATGCAATGTGACTTCTATGAGACGCCAACCCAAATGGAATCAAAGCCGCTCCCTTTGTCTTTTTATGTGAAATCCTGGCTCTTTTTGCGCGGACCAGAAGCTATATGATGACACAAATAGGCGTAGGTTTATGCCGCGCAAGCCCCTTGAGTCCCTTTCCGCCTGCGGTCGTCCGGACTCAGTCCTGTCACAAGGCCCAGGAGAGAAATGGGAGAGAGGAAGAGTTTAAAGTATTTGCAGTGCCGGTCTATTATTACGACAAAATTACTCACGCGCAAATCACCGTATTTGCGTCCATCTTGCCAGGGAGTGAACGGTGGACATCGTCAGCAACGATAGCCGAATTGTAGGCAAAAGGTATGCAACAGATGCATGATTTTAAGGAGAAATTTGGCGCCAAAGTGTTAAGCGTTTGAGCAAACGATCTACTTTTCTTTTAGTTTTGACAATATTCAGTTAGTAGAGGAGTGCTCATCGATCGTTTCTTCGGAACTCACTCGCCCCTTTGCGGCTTTCGAGCTCTCTCTAAAGCTAAACCAGCAACCGCTCACATTCATTCTTTACTACTGTCAAGCCTTCATATGCTCACTTGGCGGGGTACCATGTCACAGTTACTTCTGAAGTCTGTGTACCGATCTGGAACTAACAGGTTTGGTAAGAATGCGTAGCGTACGAGGGAGACCCTTAAGGCACAACAGGACGATTGAGTTTCGTAGAATTGATCGAGTGCGTTCCTCAACCATCGTATATTACTGATCGAAACCGACAGGACAACGGGTCCGTGGCCCAGTGGTTAGAGACGTTAGACGTTTAACTAACAGGTCGCGAGAGCAAGCTTCAGGCGTTTTACACTTCGGGGTTGGTTTTGACTGGCTGACGACGGTGAATAAATCAGAAATGGCACCTGCAACCAATGAAGATGGGTCGAAGAAATGGCTACCCGAAACGTCAGACCTTAAATACATCTATCTCGTTGAACGCCTACTTCTTCTTTTGAAATGAAAATAGGGCATGAAACGGTTGTTTTAACAGGCAGTGAGGAACACTTTCGCCTTAAAATTAAACTAAAGACTCAGTGACTTTGCTGGAGCAAAGTGACCTGACTCATGAAACTTAACGCAGCAATGTGATATGAGAATATTCGGACGTCTTTAACGTTGCGGATATTGCTCACTTGTTCAGTTCCTCCAGGTACATGCCCATTTTCCGTGCAATAAATGCGTCTACGTAATGTTGCAAAGCAAAATATTTATGCACTTGGGCGAAAAGGGATGATGCGATATATTCAGCAATTTCAAATTCTACTACTTGTTCCAGACTTCACATGCGCATCTAACGGTGTTCTGCGTCGACAGAAGAATAAATAAATCTCGAAAGTTGGCCCAGTCTTGAAAGTCGGTTTTTTCCGATGCTAACTGTAGGAATAAACTTGCTGACACTTAGAGTATTTTTGAGAAAACAGTCTTAGTCTCTCTTCTTCAGACGATTTACTATGCTAATATCTTGCCTAAGTTAGGTTTGCTCAGGCGCATGTCCTTCTACGACAAGATAAGTATCTTGATTTAAACGTTTTTCCAAACGAAAGATGTCGCACCTAAAAAGTAAACTTTGTTGCCATGAAAATCAGATTAATCAAAACGCAATTAATGAAACTATTTTTTTTTTAAAAACCGGGGTCTCATCGAATTAACAAAGTCATATTTTCAAATATATTTAATTTACTGTTCTAAAATGCATTTATAACCCCTATCCTTTGTTTGAATTTCTGATATTTCTTCGCACTTTTTTAACACTCACTAACTTAATACAGAAAGTATCTTACTACAAGGCAGCGAGCTCTGGGTCCAGTGGTTAGAGACTTTGACTTCTACAGGTTTCAAGTTCGAGCCTCGGGTGTTCCACACTTCGGGTTTGTGCATGACTGGCTGACGACGGCTTACAAGCCAGATTTGGCTATTCCAGTTTCCCCTTTCTTAGTCGATAATGTCTTTCTGCCGAAATTCCCTTCACCAGGTAGAAATCTTTTGACTTAGGCCAAAACCACAATATTCCTGGACGGTCTAGTTTCCCTTAATGAGTAATTTGGAAACGTAACGAGTAGAAGAACAAAAGAATTCGCAACGACTCCATAATTACATGGTAACTGTGCTATCTTAGAGCGGAATCTTATCAAAAACATATATATTAGCATGCATTTGTTTCTTTGATTTTTGATGCCCTTAAATATTCAATTATACTTCATAGAAAACATGCATAAAAATATTCTTTATTTTTGTCTTTCGGGTAGAAAAGTACGTTTTCCTTAAATTTTATACTCAAAGGATGAACATAATTTGGTTTCAAAAAAATGTCTTAATGCCGAATAATTTTGAACCCGCTTTATTATTACATTTGGATCCAGAGTTTCAAAACTAGAGGCCTTATATTTTACTGTACAGCAAACCTCAGATTTCTCTACGGCCCTAAAGGAGGACTATGTTTGGCTCAATAAAATTAAGCAGATGATCAAATCCATATTCTTAACCTTACAAGCCACACTGTTAAATGCAGATACATGACGATTTCTGAACGGCCATTTCATGGTATTTAAAAGTTTTACAATAATGAACGTTTTTAAAACCAAATTACGTTCCTTTTTGGATACAAAATCAGAGAAATACATAGTTTTCCACCAAATAAGCAAACGCATGAATATTTTGATGCATGTTTTTCAAGAAATAAAAGTGACTTTTTAAGGTCATCGAAGATTAATGAGAAAAACTCCTGCTAATAAGTAGTTGTTTTTTACTAACGTTGGTTTTGCATCCTGCCGAAAACAGGTTCGTTAAAAAGCCGAAATTCTGAGGTAACTGGAATATTATTGATTTATGCTGCAGGCTGATTAGTTTCACAATCCTATTTTATAAGATTTTCAAAACGAAAACGCATTTTGGAATTTCGGTTGACATTTCCTGAGTTAACCCACCAACTGTACATGCATGTGCAGTCGACTATAAACATTGGAATTCGCGAGGTAAACATTGCTGTTTCAAAGATCGTCTGAAGCCTATTGTCTTTCCAACAACAGAAGAAAGTTATGGAAATCTGATGGTAAACGTTTCTTTAATGCACAAAATTGTTCATTTATGATGGTGTCCCACAATTTTATTTAGGTTTATTAGTCATTGACCGGCCAATCAACATGCGAACCTGCAAAAAATGTTATTCATTTAACGTCCATAAAGGCGAAATCAAGTAAGAGCTTATTTGGCTTACTCAACCACAATTTATGAAATACAAAAATAAAAGAAGTTCCGGCCAATTCTCATGAAACCTTGTTCGAATTTGTATTAAACCTGCAAACTGTTGGCTAACAGTCATACTTGACATTATTCTAATTTGTAAATGACGCTTTGGTGCATGCTCTACTGGAGAAGTATTGTCAAGCGTCATTCTAGCTGTGTTGTCTTACTGATTTATCCTGACGAGTGGTAGATATATGAACGAAAGCGAGTTCTGAAGGCATACACTTTATTCTAGGTCAACAGAAGGCAACGGACCCTTTGGCTCGCCACGTCTTACTTGCTTATTGGAGTTCTGCTCGTTCTGTAACCTTCCATTGAACGACGCGACAAACGCGGGGGCTTACGGCATTTCGTACGTTTACTGACCGTTTCTCACGTTAAAAGCCTCTTGCGGAATCTTCCGAAATATTTGGGTCGCAGGCGAAAGTATGGGCTTAACACGCATTCGATACAATATTACACGCTGATTGGCTGGCTGGTTACGCGAGTGTTTTCCAGTCGGCTTGGCCTGTTGAGAGACGCGTGGTCACGTGTTCGTTTTTGATTTATACCGCGATTCCACTTTGTCTTTCGTCTCCGTGACATCTCCTCCTTCTGAGAAGTGAACCTCATATCTCTTCCGCCTCGGCTGTGCTTTCCACGGGTTCTTCCGGATATTGAGTGGTAGTGGTCTTGTGTCTCCCTTAGCGTTGGGGACTCCAAAAGGGCCATGTAGCAAATTGCGGCCACGTACTTTTCGGTTGAGTACGTGACTACATTTTGACTCCTCTCTCCGTAACGTACCTGGAAGAATCCATATCACGTATACAGTCGTCTTGAATCATGCAAGATTTTTGCAGGCAGTCAACGGAAGCTCGTTCAAAAGCCGGCAGCCTGTTTTTACTAAAATTCTCTGAGATTCTGCTGCATCATTATTAGTATAACCCTACTCAAGTATTCCCACGTCAAAACCTCGGTTGCCACTTATTGAGCAAACAGGTCTTTTTGGGTTCTTATTTAGATAAGTAGTATCTTTTGTGGCCAGCAAAATTTAACTTTCCAGATTTACTTTTAAATAATCTGTGATTGCACTCGCGCATGGGGTTTTTTTACTTCATGCCCTACACTTTCCGTGCTAGGAAAATCAAATATTTATCTACTTGATTAAAAAGATGTCCTGTACAGTAGGTGGGCTTACTCATGAACTGTCAAACAAAACTCCGAAATTCGCTTTCGTTTCGAAAAGATTAATTAAGTAGAGTTGCAAAACTAATCGGTCTGCAGTATAATTCTATAATGATTCAGTTACCTCAGGATACGGGCCTTCTAACACACATCTTTGCAAAAACATGCTCTGTATAAACTGACTGCCCCAGTAGTATGCATTTTTCCCATTGATTTCAGATGCCCTTAAAAATTTAATCATATTTCATGGAGAAAATGCACAAAAATATTCACTCGTTTACAGGTTTGATGGACAATTACATCTTCTTTCAATGTTTTACTCTTAGAAACAGTGTATTTCGGCTTTAAAAACGCTTCCCGCTCTACTGTTACACCTGGATTCAGGGTTTCCAAACTACAAGGCGTATACTTTCCGTGTGCGGAAATCTATACATTTCCAAAGGATATTAAGAGGAATTCATATGGGGATCATAAATGTTAGCAGTGGATTTGAGCCATATTGTTAACTTTACAAGCTACATTGGTAAATGCAGAGACATGACGTTATATTACCGGCATATCACCGTATTAGAAAATCTCGCAATTAGAATTTTTTTAAAACAAAATCATACCCTTCCTTTGAGTGCAAAATTGCAAGAAGAGGTTATTTTCTTCCGAATGAATAGGAGGATAAATATCAGTAAGCATGTTTTCAACGAAATATAAGTGAATTTTTAACGGTCTCGAAAATCAATGTGACGAATGCATGCTACTAAAATAGTCCTTTTTGGAGAGTATGATTTTTTCATGCAGTCGGAATAAAGTTTTTTCGAGGTTACGCATCCTGTCGTAACTGAAGTTTTATAAAATTATGATGCCCGATAATTAGTTCTACGACACTACTTAATTCATCTTTTATAAACCAGTGCGCATTTAGCAATTTCGGTTGACATTTCATGAGTTAGCTCACCTACTGTAGAGTGTACAAAATATTTCGGAGTGTGTAGACCACTGAAAAAGAGACATTTTGTAAACTATGTCAGATGCTGCCTTCGGGTTTTAGGAAAAAATTAATTCATAGTCCGGTGAATTACTATTCTGTCAAGTTCGTGCAACGTAGCAATTAATTGCTAGTTTTGTGCGTTGACTGGCTTCCTGTGCTCCGAAATCGCAAGCTTACCCAAACAGGAGGGCAGTTATTGTTCACGTTAGTATCTGAATTTCTAAAAAAAGTCAATATATCTACGCAACACGTTATTAATTTTGATATTGTTACGTTTTTATGCCTCAAGTTGTTTATATATATGCTAGCCTTTGTAAGTTTTGGCATCTTTTATGTGGTAGGTCACATACTTCACAACCGTTTATTGTACATAGGGGGCTTTGGTTGATGCATCTGGGCCAGTTTTAGAGCGCTGTTTTATGTTTCATAAATTTGGGCACCTACTAAATACTGAAGCGCGCGTAGTTCTGCTCCCGCGCGTCAAAAATATTTGCCTTATCTGTCCAGCATACGCCATAATGTACTTCTTCCCTAAATGATAGTCGACCGTCAGGTTGGGTAGAAAGCTCTACAGCAGGAAGGGCACCAGCTAATATGTCCACATAACGACAGGAAACAAAGAGTTGAATTAACGCGTGGTCGCTTTATGTACATATCGGCTGTTTTTGACATGTTATAAATTCCGAGAAATCGTTCGCTTAGCCCATCAGAATAACCCCTGTGAAAATTGGTATCACTACTGCCACAAACACGTACGACATTTTCTTTTTCAGGTGACATTTGCGTAATCTGCAAAAACCACATTTGAGGTGCACAATGCAACGCGTCAGAAGAAGCGCTTGTCGTACGTGCGCATGACATTTTTCATCTACCGCATACTGGCACGGTATCTCCTCGAGGCGAATCAGCTCTGCGTTAACGAGGGGGCGGTGGAGGGCGTGCACCACAGTGCTGAGCATGGCAGCTGAACTCAGTTAGCGCAATCAATCGAAGTCGCGGCATCTACATTTTTACGTTAGCGTCGTGTAGTTGCCGAGCGCGTGGGACACAATCAAGGCATAACTTTTGTTTCTAGGGCGTAAGCTGTTAGCAACGCTTGCACTGCAGCGCTATCTCAACAAGCATGAACTGGATTGGATGGAAAAAACAGCCTAGGCGTCATTAATGTGTTTTGTGTGTGTCTAATTAAGCAAAGATAATCAATATCTACTCGGATGCTAGAGACATACTCCTGCTATAATACGCAAAAGGGAAAAATCCGGGCATTTAGGAAGTTCAAAACCGACTTTTTCCTTCGACGAACACTGCATGAGATGAGCGAACCTCTGGATAAGGGGCTAGTTGACAGCACCGCTGTGTAAACGTTCATTCCCAGTTTCTATCCGGTATGAATTTACTTTGTAGCAGCTCCTGTTAGGGGTTAGTTTTGGCGGTATAGTTCAAGGATTGTGGTAAGGGTTAGGGGTTAGAGTTAGGGTTGGGGTTCGGTTGAGCAGCTGGGACAAGAAGTTACGGTTAGGAGTAAATGGTTAAGTTTAGGGCTTATTGTTATCGCCGGTCTCGTATGACAGGCGTCTGGTGCTTGTTTACTGCAGGTTAGGCTGCGAAATATGATCCGACCTTCTATCATTATAGTGAAGTGCTAAACGTCATTCAAAAGTTAAAAAACGCTGGAGCTAATGTGATGCCGAGACCAGCTAGTGAATGCGTACACCACGCCTATACCAAAACCAACACAGAGGAGCTAAAGTCCAAGGAAGAATCAGATTTTACTCCGCTGTAATGAATGCCTCCCTATACCTTAAGAAACGTTTTACAAAGTACTGCGCGACTCGCCATAACCGCAGCACGGGTATTGGTCAGAATTAAAAAACTCTGTTTCGTTCATTTTTATGCCAATGCAGCCGCTATGGTTTCGGCTAACGAGTATATCCCTAGAGGCCCAAGACGAGCTTTGTGGCACAAACTTCAGTCTTCAAGTTTTATCTTTTATTTAAGAGCTGGGTCAGTTGAGGTAATGTTGTCCTACGTGAAGTAAAAAAACTTCAGTTACCTCTAATACAAGACAAGTGGTAATAGGGTTTTTTACAGGTGGGACTGTGGAACGCACGGGCGACGAGGTCAAGTAATTGTATGCAAAATAAAAGCTATTAGGAATGCGCGGTTGAACTTTGAGTGGTTGAGAAATAGTCAAGCTAAACCCGAAGCCTAACCGTAACTTTAAACCCAACCCCAACCCTGGCGTCCAACCCTGACCCTAACCGCAAATCCTAACCCCTAGCAGTTACCCTAACCCCTAGCGACAACACCTTACCATTACCCTTAACCCTAACCCTAAACCCAAGAGTAATGTGTCCATCATGTTGGGAAACACAACCCTATTTTACCAAGAGTTGTAAGGATTTTTTATGCTGCCTTCTTTAAGAACAGGAATTTTTTATATTTTCCAAAAGATGCCGATAGACGAGGAAGTGCAAATTCCGAAAAACCACTGTGACGAGGTTTCTATGCACAAGATATTTGAAATCTAGTGCTTAATCCCTATTAGTTGATGCTAGGGCTTTACAAAAGTGATTTAGTGCCTCTAGCATGCGGCCGCCATGACACTAGATTTATCATAAGGGACGACATTTGCAGTTCCGCCCCGTGCGATATTTGATCATAACCTGCAGCCGATTTGTTTTTTATCGAAACTTCCATCGTTGTTGTCGGCAAGTGGGAGATCACTGCCCGGCAGTTTTCCCACCAATACTGGCTTTGGTAATACTTTTCGTCGGCGCGGTTTAAATTTGTGTAATAACTCCACTGAAGATGGTCGGAGACAGGTTTGCGCTGCATACGCTGCCGCAGAGCCTTGACTCAGGCAGTTTGGCGTCGCACACGGTTGTCATGTTTGCGAGATTTGCGGTGCCTTCGATGTTAAGGGTGTGACTGTATACTACGGTTTAAGCTGTGATTTGAAAGCCTCTGTGCTCGGAAGTAAGTGCGCAACTTGATGTTCAACGGCTTAATTCAATAAAAATTAACAGCAGATAGCAAAAATGTAGATGTATTTTTAAATCCCAGCGCCGTCCACATTTCCCCATCTCTCTTCATAGTCTACTCCCTGTCGTTTATACCCTTGTTAAAAAAGTAGGAGATTGGCGATCTCGTACACACTAGTTGTTGACTTCGTGATAGTTCACAAAACGATTTATACATTTTCGTTATCGACGCGAAAACAACCTTTCCTACAATCACAACTTCGTTGAAAAAATACATTTGACCTGTTCACCACATACCGGTAAATGTTCCACTTGTTCACTTGAACTCTCCGTGGGCTGGGCACTTGATAAGCTAGGCAAATCAAAGATTTGATTGGTCCATAGCAAAATCCACACAAGCCCGCGATCACTGATGTACATGTGTGCAGTGACACGTCCTTTACGTGGGCCTTCGCGCTCTTGAAACCATCAATAGAATTTCAACAGGCTCTGGCGGCCAACTTGTGTATAATGAAGCTGTCACTGGGCAGGATATGCACACCGAAAAGCTGGCATTTCTTGATATAATAAAACCGACAGAACTTCAACCAAGCACGGGCGCTTGCAAGATTGCTATTTGACGTGTTTACTGAGTCTTTCAAAGGACCGGAACACAGGGTACAGTGACTCCTTAATGATTTGGTCTTCGCAGCTCTTCCGCGGATTTGGATTCGGGGGAGCCGTCTAGGTTTATACAGTGGATCAGCTGGTGTGTGGTACGCGTGGACGGGTTCTTTAGCTTTGTCATTCACTTGGGACTACCCCAACATGAGTGCAGTATATTCCTCGCAAGTCCGTCTCACCATGAACTAATTTGGCAGCAAGTTACCGATTCTGCACTTTCTCGTAGGACACGCGGTGTATGTCTATCGTGAGGGTGTATTTGTCATACTTGATTACCTGTCTATTTGTTTTGATTCCCTGGGGACTTTGAGTGGCTATTGAGCACGCAAGACAACAATTTTGCAAACTTTTCGAAACTCTGATGTTTATCGTATAAAACCATACAACCGCCTCGTTAAAACCTATGCGGTTATGGACAGAAGGAACCCGATTCCCATAACGGACCATCTGGTGCGGAGTGGCGAATTATGCTGCGAGACTGAAAAGTCACTAAACCAATATATTATACGTTGGATCCGCAATCGGGCCTGCCGAAGCAAAAACATTTCTTACTCCTCTATCTGCCAGGCATTTTGTTATCCATAAAGATTTTCAGGTTGCGGCCCAGTAGTAACAGCATTGCCTTTTATTGATTTTTCAATCACTGGGATATTTGACTGTACCCCGTCTCCATTTCACTGCCCGCAAACTCGTTTTCAGAATATTTTATCCATTAATGTGTTCCGACTGCGGCCCAGTAGGACGAGCATAGATTCTCTTTTTTAAAGGTGAAGATTTGGCGAAAATAATAAGACCTGACCTGTGCTTTTGTGGCTTTATTCAAAACACGGAGGCTATTGGCAGTCGCCAGATTACGAGTTTTGAAATATACTTCAAAATAGTTCGTACTGGATATCTGAACGTGGACAGTCTCTGTCCGAAAACATACATTCAATCAAAGAAGGACATTATTCGTATGCCGCTTTTTTGATTTCTTCTGCTGCCGGAGCAGAGGGTGCGGTCGGATAAGCAGGGTTTTGTTGAATGTTCACGACCTGTTCGTAAGACGGCGGTTGCTGGGGGTAAGGCAGTTGAGTGGCGGCAGGAGGTGGATTTTGAGGTTGGAGCGGGTACTGCGGTTGAGGTTGGTACTGCGGTTGAGGCGGGTACTGCGGCTGAGGCTGCTGGGTTGGCTAAAGTTATGCGTAAATAGGCGAATTTTATGAATAAAAAATGTTTTCCCAGTTATTGCATCTTCCTTATCTAGACGTTAATGACCTAACTAATGAAATTGCGGGATCATTAATTGAGTTGATGGAATGCAATATATTTTGCGGTTATTTTTGTTTTAAGAATTGATTGAAATCCTAAAAAGCCCTTTTCTAATGAAGAGGCCATGCTGATACAGTTTTTAGTGAGCAAAAACGGACCCTAATTAGGAAATTTTTGACGTCTTCAGACATGCGCTTGCTTTCATATTCTTATATATATTCCCTATTAAAACCTCTTATTTACACGCGTTGCGTTATAAGTAAAAGTTCATGTTGCAAGAAAAAATATCAAAGAGCGTACTGGAAATAAAAATCGTAATTTTAAGTTCACGAAAATCAAGGAAGGTATGTAAAAACACATTATTTCTAAAAACCAAAAAGTTAATTGCTGTTCCTAAATTAAATTTAACAAAACTGTAACGTGTCACTTCGTTAACGCTGACATAAGATTGTTCGACTTTGTGTGCTTTACTGTACCGGGAAATAGTAGGCAAAAAACACTTATATGTAGATCGTGCGTTACATGCTGCCAAGTTTCTTTGCCACGCCTTGCAGCAAAGATGTCCAATTAGTTCCTATCGAAATTTGAGTTTGAGCAGATACGAAAACTGGCAGCCGAACGGCTGCCACATCAGTCGCTAGCTAGTACTTTCAATATTAGCCAAGTCGCTCTCTGGAGAATTATGAATGATAAAACAGGGCCTAGAACTACGCAAGGTGAGCCTAAACGGTTCACAAGCAAGCAAGCATGATTGCGATTTCCTTCGTCGGACACTAAAAAACTATCATAAGTTGCCTTTTGACGCTATTTATAGAGAACATCTGTGAATGTTTTCTTTGCGCACAATTAGAAATAAAATTAAAATGTTTAGTCTTCATCACCAACACGCTAATACAAAGCTCATTTTTTACTAGAAAACTTGTTTCAGAACATTTTTTGTTTGCTCAAAAATATGTTGATCACAGACATTTCTTCGGGAAAAGCGTTGGTGTTTGTTATGAGGTCCTACTTCTAGACAAACCTCCGAATTCGGCCAAGGGAGTCATATGTGGGAAGAAACTCCCATCAAGATCTGTCGACGCCTGATGGTTTGGATGGCCATCAAATTCGGAGAGCGACCAGTCTGGCGTTCAACAGCAGAGAGGATAAATAGCAAGGTGTTCATCGACATCGTAAAAGATGCCCTCAATTACAACGGCATCTGTAAGCGTCGAATGGGCACTAATTTTGGAGGATAATGCTCCTGTCCATTTTTCAAAGAAGGTATGATTCTAATTAAGCTCACGACTATAGTCTGATATTTTAGATCACAATCAGCCCCTCTGCCTGGCCTTCAAAGCATTTTTATTCCGGCCAACAGCCCTGGGCTAAATTTCATTAAAAATCTTTTTGCACTATTCAAAAGAAATTAAGACAAAGTGTGAAGACATCTTTCTGTGGAGCAGAAGCTTGAATTTTTAGCTTTACAATTATATAGACCAAACCGCCTTAGACAACTTGGTAGTATCCATGCCCTGGCGATGTACGGCAACTTTGAAAGCTAAACGACAATCAAAGAAGTACTGAAACGTTGAAAATTTAGGTATTTTCTATCAATTTTGTCGTTTTGCGACGTATTTCTTCCCCGCTGGCAGGTATGTTAGGCCTTAAATAGTTGGCATGTCATGAAGTCGGTTTTCTACTTCGGTAAAATTTCGTAAAAAAATCATTTTTAAGTCAATAAATAATACTTTATAGATTAAACTATGCCTTATTTTGAAGCTAAGTCGTACATTTAGCGCGGTATAACTTCCTTTGTTGCGGGATGTGCGTTTCGTGCGCTACAACGATTTAAGTTCACAGTTTGCGATCTTTGATCGGATAGGTCACGCATTGAAACTCACCTGCTGAGTAAATGAACGTGTGTTCCTTTTCAAGCTGATTATTATAGAACTTATAAAGATCGACTAAATGGGACTTTACGTGCCTACATTACTTCAAACTGATAAGGGGACTATCGTTTTCACAAATGCAAGCCGTTTCCTGAACGTAATGCGCAAAGAGATTTGTTTAACAACGTACTGCTGGCAAGTCAAAAGCTAGAAAATTTAAGTTGATGGATTTTGCTACATTGAATTTTATTTTATTTAAATGTTCACATTAGTGAACCACATCCCACAAATATGTACTTAAATGTAAATGTGAATTTTGAGGACCTATTTTGAGCATTATATTAAAAGCCTACTGAACGTCACCTTATGGATAAAACCAAACACAGGCTTATTGATGGCATCAATATTTCCATTTCAGGTACAAACATTTTCCGGCCTTGTCGAAATGCAAACATCTGCTCAGTGTCTTTCACTTATTGTTAGGCCTAAATTGACAAAGGGTAATATTATAAATTGTGACAGGTACTGATCCGTACAATGTGTTCCCTTGAATAAAGCGGCATGTGTACTAGCCTGTTAAAATACGTTTAGTGGGGTATCTGCCGAACCGATGTAAATTCTTTTTCTTATGCAAGGGATATATGTTTCGAATACTTATACCACTTGCCAATCGTCTGAGAAGATTTATAAACCCTGCCAAGTGACGGATACGCAGTAGGGGGGGCTAGCTTATAAAATGTCGGTCCCAATTTCGAAATGCGTTCTCGTTTCGAAAACATTAACTTAGTAGGGTAGTACAGCTGTTCATCGTACGGTGTAATTCTATACTAATTCAGTCACGTCAGAGTGCCGACTTTCGAATAAACTCCTTGACGGTTGCATGCAAGAACCATCCTCTGCAAACAATGACTACTTCAGTACCATGTTTTTTCTCATTGATTTTCGATGCCCTTAAACATTTGATTATATTTCATGGAAAGCATGCATAAAATATTTATTCTTATGCTCATCCGGTAGAAAGTTAAGTTCAGTTTCAAGTAAACGCTCCAGGAAAGAGTATAATGTGGTATTAAAACTTTAAATTCCCTAATAATTTTGAAAGCAACCTGCCGTTACACATTTATTAAGGGTTCCCAAACTACAAGTCTTATATTTTCCGCATACGGCAAACTATACATTTCTCCGCGATTTTATGAGAATACCGTATGGGCTTACAGAATTTAGCAGTTGATTAAAGGCATATTGTTAACTTTACAGACCACATTGGTATATGCAGAGACATGACGTTTTATGAACGGCCATCACGGTATGTAAAATCTCTTAATTAGAAAATTTTCAAAAACCAAATCAAACACTTCTATTGAATATAACATCGAAAGAATACGTCGTTTTTATTGAATGAGCAGGAGAGTAAATATTCTTATACATATTTTCCATGAAATATAACTGAATGATTCATGGCTTCAAAAATCAACAAGAAACATACATGCTACTGAAGTGGTCATTTTTGCAGAGAATGAATCTGCATGCGGCCAGACGTAAGTTCTTTCGAAAGCTGGCACCATGGGGTAACAGATTTATTATAGAATTGTGCTGCATGAAGAGCAGTTTGACAACCCTACTTAATTAATCTTTTCGAAATTTAGACTGACATTTCATGAGTTATCCCACCTACTCTATGCACTAGGTATACATTGCGAGAATAGTTACCCCTAATTTCACAACGTCCTTGTGGTTCAAAAACAGGTTCTGGCTCTCGAAAGTATTTCTTTTGCTTAGCTGCAAAAACTGCATTTTGCAAAGATGACTGCCTATATTTATTAAATTTTGTGTTGATTTTAGACGTCCCTTCAAATTCAAATATGTTTTGGGAAAATGCTCATTTGTTGTTCTTTTGATTGAAGTAACATTTTTGCTAAATTTTACGCTTGTAATGATGCCGCCTGCCTTTAGAATACTATTAATATCCCGAGTAGTTTTGAGCCTGGTTTTTCATCGTACTTGCGGTTAAGATTTTCAATCTGTAAACTGTACATTTTCGTTCACGACATATCCTACTTTTCCATGTGATTTAATAAGGCAACACAGGTCTCATGAAACGCTCAAATGGATACCGAATATCTTGTTTATTAAACAGGCAGCTATGATAAATGGGCACATACGACACTTTATGAATGGACACTTTTAGATTCCTGAAAACGTTTATATTTCGAAAACTTTAAAAAACCGAAAATATCCTTTTTAAAGCATATACGTTTAAGTGCATACAATGTTTTACTATTTGGGCATACAAAACTTGCTTTTATGCATTTTTTTGCGTAAAGTATCTTTTAATTCACGACGACAGCGAACATTATGAATAGCATAACAAAGTCCACATGCACTGCACACATTTTCTGTATCGCATGGCATCCTGACAGCGTGAATGACTGACTAATTTTACACGCCTAAAAGGTGAACAGCCTATAATTCGGAAACTTAAAACTCAGTAAAAAACTGGTGGTAGGGATTGCAGTTGTTCGGGGTTTAAAACCCTTTGAAGTGCGCTCCGCATAAGGACAAACAGTTACCTGCTGTAGAGTTTCGGTCGAAAATTCTCTATCTCTATGCGCGGCCTCACGAGAACAGCAGGCGCAGGAGACGCAGATTCCACCAATAAGGACAAATAATACACCAAAGCACAACAATGCCACTCCGGCAACGTACAACCTACAAGGATTTGGAAATGCAAAAATACATGTTGTACTACAACTAAGACATGACGTTTTAGCATCTTAAATGTGTTCAGCATTTCACCCTTTCTTTCATACATCGCACACAGTACCCGAAGAGTTATACGCCAGTCCAACCTGACTGTGAAATAGAACTAAGGATTATGACGGTCCTCTGAAGTTCTTCGTCATCAGTCCACGATGACAAGGCCTAGACGACTAGCCAACACTGAGGCTTGGCCGTTGTATGGCATTGTTATGCCAAGGAGTATTCGCGATTGCATTCGGTGCTATCTGGAGCCTGGAGTGCACTAGCTAGGCTGCTGCCGAATAAGCGCATGATTGGAATTAAGACCGCCGGCGTGTAGTCCTGGGGTTATAATATCTCTGTCGTATGACGACAGATAAGTCATAAAAAGGACATTCGCATCCTCAGTCTTGTCAATGAAGACGTGTCGACTGATAATTTGCAGTTGCCCTGCAACTACCTTTTTGAGATGTGGGCCTCTGCGTCGAGGCAGCGTGGTTTTCATCTCCAGCTTGGGTCACGCAACTTAATCATGTGACTAGAGATCACCGCCGTCAGTGGACCTAACGAAACCCGATTATGCAGTGATGAGCACGTTGCTTGGGGCTCCTTTTCTGGGAGTTCGCGTGTGTGCTCCACAACTTTGAGTTGCATTCTGACTGGCTGATCAAGGCAAATAAGCGGGAAATGCCCATCTCTCTGCTCCTTTTTTTAATCATGAGGCCATCATCTCGGTTCAGGGCTCTCGCGATGACACCGCCTACAATACGTATAGCTCAATATTTATAAGAGGAGCATCGGCATAGAAAAGAGAGTCTGAGGTTGAGCTTTTTCAATTATGTTAGTCTTCAATAGTCAGTCTTACCAACCGCTAGTCTGCAGGGGCTGGGATTTGAGCCCAGCATCCCTGGTCGCCTATCCTTTTTAAGTTAAACTCGCTGCAGTTTAGTCAGAAATCTGCCGTCGTACTGGCTGCAATGGCACTAAGATCCCGGATCATACAAAACCTGGAATCGGTTATAGGTCTCCAACGAATCAGAAATCGTTAGCCCCGTCTGCCCTGTCGTATTTGGCTTCTCTTTAATCATATATTTGCGGTTCCTGTGCGACTGCCGGTTTGGGCTACCGACTGAGCCCCAGGGCGCAACGGTGAAATAGTATGTTCCGTAAAATGACCGACAAATACATTGTCAATGTAATCCTTCATGGAAAATGCGCAGTTACTTTTTCTAGCTGCTTCCCCAATTCTTCGCAATCATGTCGGCCATATGTCGATCCTAATTCGAACAGGGGTTTGTAAACAAATTCTATCTTTTGGGGTTTAAAATTTCAAACCCTCCTAAATTGAAGTTCACAAAATTCCAGCTTTTAACGGAACAGTTGCTCGTGCTGTTATGTTCTGAGTTTCGCTCCGGACCTCACACAGGCAGTCGCATGAAGACTACTAGTACATGTTGGTGTGTATTGTACAGAACAAAATAGGAGACTTCGAGATGAGCATTTCTGACGTATTCAGTCAGTCAGCCTTACCCAATCACAGGTTTGGGGGCACCTGAATTTCAAACCGTAGTCACTTCGCCTGATCGCGGCCAACAGGACATCTGTCTTGTAAATGAGTGGTTGGACCGTCAGAATTATTAGCTCTTAATAACCAAAAACCCTGTGTTACGTTTTTAATGCTCCCAAACCCAAAGTAAGGTAAGACTTGCTGACGATGGCTATTAGGCCTGAAATTGCCACTCCCGTCTCCTACGTCCTTGTCGGTACCAACCAATCTGCACTAGCTTTTGCTTTTTAATCGGTTTTTACACTGTGCCCTGGAACTTTGAACAAGGTTATGCTGTTTCTGCGCATGATACATTATGTGTCAGTACCTCGAGTTAATGCAAAAGAGTACTCACATTCCATTGTCGTTGTTCCAGTCGTCTTTGTCATCGTGGTCAAAGTGATCGCCGAAATCGTAATCCATGTCCCAATTTGGGTAGGATGGCAAACTGGGTTTGGAAACGTGTTGATAAAATTTGTCTTTGTATTTGTCAACCAGGATGCTGCCCGCAATGATGAACGCAACTCCGAAGACCAAGAAAAAGGCAGCCGTGACATTACAGCACAGGTAATGTGCTCTGGCACACGTATGGACCCGGCTTCGGGTGTTTTGAACGAACGCCATTATCTATACTAAAACGGCAAGGCATAAACTAGGGTTCACTCAAGGTTTTGAAGCTGTTAATGGCTATAGCCAATTCAACCTCAGCCAATTATAAATGAACGTATAGAGTACAACAATTTAAACAAAAATAATGTTAAACATTAAGCTGGTGTTAACTGAACAAAAAAAATGCACTATGGAGCTCGAATGAGAAAAATGTAAATGCAAAAGAATTTATATGGCACTATTTTTATCCGGGCACACGATTTCATTATGTATCACCTATTCTTCTGTTTTTTGATGTGACCTTGAAATCGAACTTTACTAGAGTGCCTCGGCGCAAATGAATAGACTGTCATTATGTATGTGTACATGGTGGTGTTTGTGGCGAGATTACTATTTACAATTTATCCACCAAGCACCAGAAATCAAAATTAATATTATTCTATGTGCAGGCAGACAGACTTTTGTTGTATTAAATTAAATGGACATGTTTGGGCTAATGGTGCTTAAGGAAATATTACTCCCTTTAAGAACAAATCAAGTTTAATTGCGAATGCGCATAATAAATAGTGCACTCAAAGATAGAGCACAAAATTTTCCCCTAAAGGAGTCTCAAAAAGAAAGCATAATTATGTTACGAGACTGCCTTAGTTTGCAGTCTATAGAAAAACAGTTGTTTAAGTTACATCAGATTGAGTAGTTTTATGGGTCTTTTATGCTGACATTCAAGTGAACACGAGTACCGATGTAGACGGCGAACCTTGTACGACTGTTGCTAATATATGGTTTGTAAGATGAAAAAGAGTTCGTCACTAGAATGCTAAAACATTTGCCTCACCAAACAAAAGCACAACGTTCGTCAGAAACAGTCTTCCTAGATTTTATAAAATAACGTTCGTTCTCCAACTCCTTTATAAAGAGAAAATTTAGGTAAATTATATTATATTTATATTGAACCGGCTGGTACACATTAACTTATCTCCGCTGTATTGATACTGATTACTATACATTATGGGATTTTGTAGATTCTTTTATAATAGTTTTTTTGTAAAATGTGACTTCACTTTTCAGGTTAGGGACATTTTGGTAAATGCACATCCGCTGATTGAATGAAAGTAATTGAAAGGAAATAAAATGTCTGATTTCATGTAAAGAAGACATAAATTTCCAAAAAAACAACAGGTCTAGTTGCGCACTGTGGGCAAAAAGTAGGACAAGCAGGTGATAGATATAAGCACATATAAAACAAACTTAAGGGCTCGAAAATCAAAACTATTAAGCTCATCTCACCAATATGCAGCCGGACACTCAAGCAAACAGAATTAAGTATAGCTCTGTCAATACTGATTTCAAGCAAACGATTGTAGCGCACTCAATTTTAAACATAAGAAGGCATAATATTCTAAGAAACAACAGGTCTATTTGCGTACAGTACGCAAAAGTTTATTTAACTAGGCACATCTTACAGAATTAACTGTCGAGTCTACCGCTGCCGTCAGCACATTCGGCACACAAATATATGAGTCAGAAGAGATTGAAGATTTTCGTGGAACACTTAGCCTTCTTGGCATTCTTTTCATTAGCTAGTCGCAGTCTTCTGTCAAATCATTGGTTCACACGTATTTAGCGAATTGCTGTTTTAAAGCCTTGAGTTCTTCCGAGAAAAAACTTTCTTTATGTTTTTACGCATTACCTAACGTCACGTTTATTGTAAGCGCTCCAAATGAAGCCATTAAAGCAACTAATAAAAAATACAAGGTTTTTGAATGAACTTCTTTGGCTTATGAGGAGGCTTTCTGCCTACAATCCAGGTTTACCTACGCTATAATATCCAACGCTGCTAGCATCTTAGAAATAATTTAATCCAAGTTCACCGGGCAATGTTTCTATGAAAGATGACTCAGACGTTGCTCTAACGACATCACCGATGTAGCAAATTTGGCCCGTTTGATGTCGCACAACTTGACTGAAACAGTTTTTTAACAATTCACAAACAGCAATTTAGAAGTGGCAACATGACTACTCATGTAGACTTTTACATCCATGCCCAACAAACCGGATGGTAATCCATGTGTGTGATATTTCGTCAACATGGGAGTTCTTTTTGTACCGGCATGTGAGGCTGTCCAGTCGTGAATCGAGATAGAGGTTAAAATTTTGCATTGAAAACACTGGCAGCAGGTGGCAAAGGGAAGAACTTTCAAATTTCACGATTTGGCTAATATATTCATGAAGAAGATGCTTCCCACCATCCAGTTAATCACTGTGTTTGTGTGCAAATATCAGTAAAATGGAATGTATGCATAGTAGGCATAAAATAAAGCCAGATTTATGCTAATAATGGCAGTCAAGCAGGACACAAACACTTATTGATCAACTTTTTTTTAGAACAAAGTAAATCTCATTGCTGACAGAGTAAATGCTTCCGCAGCGTAGTACACCAATACAGCTTACCTGCAAAATTACTTATTTAGTTTCGTTAGGGCCTTTTACGTCATAAGAACACGTTCCAATTCATTTTGGTTTATATTCCCCAAGTCTCCTAGCGTAGGAATTCTATTGAAAAAATACAAAAGTTCTTTTAAAATAGACGTCGCAGAAACAGTCTTAGGTTTGACTAAAAATTGCCCGTCTGAGAGGCACTAGTGTCATATCGTTCGTGTTGTACTTCAATCGCCCGTGAAAAACAATCCAGACCAGTGTCCATATCATATGGGAGGCCGATATTGCGTATTTTAATCGTTTTCCGTTGCGCAACAGTTAACAAATACTTTCTGAATTCGCTGCGTTAAACAGTCCGATTTAAGTCCACAGGCGTAACTGAAAAACTCTTACAAAAATATGTGTGCCGAATAAGGTTGAAAACAATGCTGGGGTCTATTCGTATGGCCAGTTTTGACAAGCTGACCTCATTAATGGATGTTTTGGCAGATTTTGAACATTTCAAATGGACTCTACGGTGAAAACTGGGCGTCTCGGTAAGGTTTGAATCCTCGACGGCAAAGGGAAGGCCTTAATACAGTCAACGCTCTAGCCACTTGAGCTAGTCTGGCAGATAATCTGGCGGATTCTAGGTGAATTATCTGGGAAATCCTGCTTGGATGGACAACTTGTTGTATCAGATTTGGTGGATTACAGACGTTGCAGTACATTGGGCGGGTAATTTGACTCCCGACTTCTGGCGAGGTCTCGTAGTTTAGGCCTTCCTCTTGCTGTCTTGGGTTCGGATTCTATCAAGACGTCGAGAATTTTACAGCTGGGTCAATAAAAATTCGATCTCTCAAATGGCCGGGCAGACGAATGCCCCATTCTATCATGTTGTGTAGAATTCGCATCGTTTAGTTTTCTGGTATAAGCAGTTATCTGGAATAAGGAGAGTCCTCACAAAAAATTGACAACGTGTGAGTTGGACGTAGGGCTACGTGTTCGACAGCACCGTTCCTCTTTCCTGCCCCTCAAAAAACACTTTAAACTCCGTTGTTTTCTCTTCTTGTTGCATTAACTTATAAAGGACTAGCGTATGTTTCCACTTTCGGTCAGCATTTCAAGCGCAATTCTTAGTTTATGTAGAGGGACTCTTCCTGCGGTCCTGTAAGCGTCAACTCTATTTAGTTTGATTAAAAACGACTGTTAAGCATCTGAAGCTGAAAGGAGTCATTTAAACCGGGGAAACTTTCTAAAAAGTTTTGATTTTATAGTAGTCAAATAAGAGCCAAACGCTGTTCGCCTGTCATACCCGTCAGCCGCATTTATTGCTAAATTACTAGAACTTGTCAAAAATGCGCATATGTGCTACGTTTTGACATCCACCAGTTAACATGCTCTTCTACAAGAAAATCTTTTAGAATTATTACCCACTTAAAAATCGTACTAATTTATGTATCAAACTTCGTAACCGGTTTATCTCGGCACATTCACAGTAAATGTTATACAATTATTAAATTATATGAAATTCGGATAGCACAAATCGAGGGAAGTTTAAGAGTTCTGGAATGTAAAGCAGCGAAGGTACCACTGTGAGGCCAAAGCGGATCAGGCACTAGGACTAGATTTTGGGAGCAGGTTGCTTAACATTGATTTTTCACTTTTTAAAGGTAGATAACTCCATGAATCAGAAATGAAAAACATCGTAATAACTGCCCCGAAAGTGGGGTTTTCTACCCAACTTATATTAACATACATACAGTCGTCATTGAAGAAGTCGAGTTTTAGCTACTATACCACAGAAACAGCTTTAACAAACAATGGACGCGTTCGGACTGAAATTGAGGCTGATCAATTCGGGCAAATATGGCATCTTTTCTTAGACAGTAATAACTGCATAACTAAATGTTTAAGCTTGCTTTACGCCAAACATGAATAGCACTAGCGGTTAAAAGCCACCTACTGTAACAACTTTTGAGGGATCGATAGGCTAGTCAAACGTAAGATCGAGAACTGCAGCTAAAAATAATATCATGTTCTCAACCAATTTGCTTGGGTGCGCCTTTTGGATGAGATGAGTCTTGCTGTAATCCAAGAAGCTCTTGTAAAAATATTTTACGTGGGTGTTTGGCAAAGGCCTTCCAGCATGTCGTGTATAATTTGAGTATTCGATGTGATTGCTGTAGGGACTCCATTTAACGATACATTCGCTTGCGCATAAATTTAAATTATACTCGGGAGGCGAAAATATTTGATCTATTCCGGCAGTCGTGTGGTCTATTTTGCACGGGACGATCGAAGTCGGACATGCAATTAGAGAAGACCATAAATTAGTAGACTGAAACCCACAGGATGTTTTTCAATCTGAGCGGCATAATGCAAACACGAAAGTGACGCTCTTATAGGACATTTTCCTGTCCTGACCATCTCTGATTAACCGAAACCCACAGGGTGTTTTACAATCTGAGCGGCACAGTTTGCAAACGAAAGGGACGCGTTTATAGGACATTGTCCGTCCTGACCATCGCTATAATGTATGAACTTAGAAGGCCTCTGTCGTAGAGCTTGAATCTGTGCTAGTCTGCTAATATTTTGTAAGTTTCTTTTCACATGATTTTGCTTTCATTTTGCTTTAACGAATGGAGTTGAATACTTTTACTTTAACATATATTGACATAATAATGGCAAATTGCGTCTTTTTCAGTCAGTCTCATTTTTTATTTGCAGTTGCCCATAATATGTTTAAAGGGCAAAGTGCACATCTACTAATTACACGTGGACTCAGATATTTTTCTCTGCTTGGAGGTCATTTTCGAGGACGCGAACAGTAGCCTTTGCGGAAATCTCTCATTAAACAGATTGATAAATCTTTAAACAATTTGGTATCAAGCTAGTCTGGTAGAGAGGTTTACGAATTTTATAGATGTAACATATGCTTAGAGTATAAGCGTTAGCGTGGACAGATATCGGAATTATTTAGCGCCTCCAGCATTACGTGAGCTGCTGAATTTAGTCTTTCCACCAGCTGATCAATAACAGTCTCATACTTTTATTAAAACAACCTGGTAACGGACAACACTGTAACTAAATATGGCTCAAGTTGAGTCATTGCAATGAATGACTATCCAAATTCATTTCTATTTCGTCGGCATATTTCACAGCTTAAATCCAGGCAATTCAGAAACGACTAAGTACCCACGCAAAGCCCCTATTTTGGTATATTTGGGTTAATTATTTAAGAATGGGCATGTGCAGACTTAGACTCACAAAAAGTTTATCACTTTTCGTCAATTTAAATCATCGCAAACCATGAACACGCCTATTGCCTCTAGTGGCTGCAAACTCTGAGAGTGTGTCTCAGCGTTAAGATTTCTTAAAAACAGTAAACACATTGATTATTTCACAAAAGACAGTCAATTTGCGCAAAATATCAGCTACTGCTCATTTGACTAAGATTTTGTCACCCTGCTGGTGTCAACATAAACTGGCTGACTAACATGTCGACGAGTTGCCCCTCGGAGCCGATTACTGTTAGCAAAATAACACCCCTCACCGACAATCGATCAGTCCACTCCACTGCGTGCAAGGCCACAGCGGAGCAGAAATCAGGTGTAAAGCCTGTTACCGCTTAGTTCATTTGAGTTGCGTGATCCAGCCCAAGGATTGGTGACTGCCGGCAGCATCACCGGTACCTTGCGTAGCAACAATAAGCGAAGTCAACTGCCAACTTCTGCAAAACTTTTGTCGCACTTCGTTTTTCTTTTGAAACGTTTTGAGGTCCTAGCATGGTAAGCAGGCAACCTCATATACAGTAACTTCTTCCTCTACCTCGACATACCTGGAATGCGTGTGTTCCTCTGCGACGATGCATAACAGTTCTAGTGAATTTCATTAAATGTTTGCCCTCCCCGTCAAATTGGGCAAAGGAGGATAATTTTCAAAATTGCACAGGAATTTTAGTTATGTATATCACATATTGATCGTAAGGTTCTGCATTGGAAACACTGAAAGTCCTTTATTACTGGATGCATATTATGAATTAATGAGAAGAAAAAGAAGAAGGAGAAGAAGAAGAAGGTAACTATTTCAATATGGGTAATATTTGTTTGTTTTTTGAACCTGTGCAGATGTCCATATTTAGAGATAATAGCAGTTATAATGTAGACGACGGTTGGGGAAGGCAGTTGTCAACCAGCGATCGGTGTCGTCTGTGAGGAGGTGAGAAGGCACCACACCGATACCTATGTTGATTGATTCTACTCCGAGGTCCAGGCTTCGATAAATTCTCAGCTTATTTTGGGTTCGATGTCCGGCCAATCCTCATCTTCTCTTTTTGTGCATATATGGATTTCTAATTTTATCCCCACTCAAGAACATTATGATTGGTGCTTCCACAGTATATCAAGCAGCGACTCCACTGGCGTGTTCAGTGGAGTGATCCTAACGAATATGACTTTCACACGAATAAGCAGATAGAAAGTTGGACTTGCACGGCACACTCCGCACACTGTCCTTTAACATCCATATTGCCCCGGTGACAAGTAAATGTCAAGACGGTTGAAGGCAGTTGCAGGACGTGGCTGGTAAATTTGGTCCGTTTACTTATGCGTGCCGCACACGACTTTAGATTTTTGGAGTTTCGTTGGCAAAGACACAGTATGCGACCCCACTCAGGCAACATAAACCAGGTCGTTTGCCGGATCTGGTGCAGTTGCGGACAAAGCAACTACGTAGGAGAAACTGGGAGATTACTGCGTACGCGAATTGCCAAGCATGTAGCAGCAGTGAGGCGGGGAGACGCTAGCTCTCAGGTGGCGGCACATTCAACGGGAACCGGCCATATTTTCAAATTTCAAGAAACCGAAATCCTCGCAAGGGGTGACTACCGCGTCAGCCGCGAGCTGCTTGAGTCATGGTTCTCAGGCCCGCAATCCATCAGCAAGCACAATGACCACCCGGTAGCATAATCCGTGCTGAGATTTTTTCTGGGCAGGCAAATCAGTCACGTTGGGAGAGCGCGGGTGAGCAATTATCCCAGTGACAATGAGCCAATTTGCCGAGCAGTCTTCACACCAGCACCCAGCACGGATGACGAATTCACGGCCATTAATCAGTCGGACGCTGTCTGACAAGCCACCACCGCAGCAAGTACGACACCAGCGGTGATTGCGAGGGCATATGGTCCCACGGCAGCCACGTGCTATAAATACTGCACTCCTTGTGTCACAACAACGTTTATCTGCGACTGTCACTGATGATGGATCCGAGCGAGAATCCGAAACGTCATGCCAATAAATTTCTTGTTCCAGTGATCGCATCTGCGTCTTCTGAAACACCAGGACATCCTGTAATACGGATTCTGTGAATGGGGCCAAACAGTGGAAAACAGCGTGATAACAGGTAAACATTCGGATACGTGTTGTGGTGGCCTAAGGCGTCCTTGCGCTGAATTTCTCTAAAGCTATTTGCAAAGAAAGGCACCTACAAGGAACTCGATTCCCCTGGAATGGTGCGGGTATCAAGCCATCTGGTAGTGCCGTTTCTGTGAAGGGGGCCCGCTCTTACATGTGTGTGAGTGTCATGAAGGTTATACTATCAAGGGATCATTGAGGATGGACGTTAAATCCCCCAGTCATTCTAGCGAATTCCCTTGGAAGTGGAAGTATCCTGCCATTCGTCCCACCTACGTCTCGTAACACATCGTGATAGACTCAAACGCGTCCGGATTTCCGTGACGAGAATTGCTCGTAATTACCATGAGAATAGACTCTCCAAGAGGTTGACTTTTTGCTTGCTAACATATGTCATAAGCGTAGGCACAGCGACTTCGTCTCCGCGACTACGATGCGTACTTTGACGCTTTTAACATGGAATGCATACGGCAAGATTTCGCCATTCGTGTGGGCTCTTGGGCAATTTGCCTCGCCGATATTGACAGCAGGAAAGGTGGTCATCCGCACGCTGTCCTCGCGGCTAACTACTATGTCTATACAAAGTCGCAGCGCCGAATATGGAGCGGGGAGATCGTTGTGCTTGTTGATTGATTGAGGACCGAGAATCTATGACTAGCAAGTCGCAGCTCTCGTCGTTGTCACTTCTAGCAGGAATTTCCGCTTCGTCAAACTTGAACGTGTAGTTGGCTCCCGTCGAGTAAGCCGCGAATTAAATGCTGGCGTCTCTTTTCCTCCACACCGCTGCTGCATGCTCAGTAGTCTCCCGTTTCTCCGACATAGTGGATTTGCGCACAGCTGCGTTAGACACGGTGACAGACTCCAGGTGTTTCTTGCCAAGAAGTTTGATGAAGCGGAAATTCTTGCTAGAGGTGACAACCGCGTGAGCCGCGAAGTGCTCGAGTCATGTTTTTCCGGCCCTCCATCAATCAGCAAGCACAACGACCTCCCTGCTCCGTATTTGGCGCTGCGACTTTGTCTAGGCAAAGCAGATAGCCGCGAGGAAAGCGTTCGGATAACCACCGTTCCTGATGTCAATATCGGCGGTCCGAGAGCCCACATGGATAAGGAAATCCGACCGTCAACAACTCGACTGGGTGCGATGCGCATGGGAACCGGTACTCTTGACCGGCACAGAAACACAGCACCTGCACGGCAACTGCATGCTTCAACACCTGGCCAGACGAACCGTGATGCACTCGGGAGCTGCCAACTGCGATAAGCATGTTAGCGGCCGAGTAATTACATTCTATAAATACCCCAAATGCTGGTTAATTTACCACCCTTATCTGACTCTGTATCTAATGACAGATTCAAGTGAGAATCCGAAACGTCAAGCTAATAAACCTCTTATTCCTGCGATCATGTCTCACTCTTTGCGACCACCACCTGATACGCGCCTCGTTGATTCTTTTACCATTTATACTTTTCTTATACATTCGAATATTGCTAAAGCACTTAAGCGTGGCAATCTGAGTGCTGTTTGAGTAAACATTAAGTTAATAAGCTCAAGGATACTGTATATGAAAAGGTCCTGTCTGCGCGCCTGGTAACGATTAACGATCGCTTTGACTCATAGAGAGGACATTCCTTTACTGTCACGTGTTGGTGTGTCCAGTTCGAATACAGTACCACTCAAGTGTTAGGGGCCGATCTGCGCAACTCTGGCCTTTGGCGTATGAAAAAGTGTCCACGATGATGATCAGGCCCCATTGACGTGACTGAGCAGGCAGGCCGGTGCTCCTTAATTTCATTGCAGGAAAACTATGTGGTAAGCCTCTTCTCTGTCAACTGGGGTACTTAGAGTTGGTCAGAAATTAAAGGGCCAGAGCTGAGAAAATTAATGGACTAAAGCTGTTACAATTAGAATGGACATACTCCCAAATGACTACCTGAACATTATTGAAAGTTTATATGTATCGAACGCACTTGGTAAATGTTGCAAACACAACGACGTAAAGAATATGCAAGAATTTGATAAACAACCGTACATTTTCTCTGGCAATGCGACAGGTTAGGAAACTGGAGGACTCAAATTTACTTAAAGTATGCATTGTACGTCCAACTATGTTGAAAACCTAATAGCATTTAACTGCGAGGCCGGGCCGCAGATCTTCTTTAAAGTATCAATCCCACGTACGACGCTTTAATAATCCTAATGACCGAAAACCGGCTTCGTTTTCTGATGCCACAATAAAGCATATTTAATGGTGTTATTAACAAAGTATTGAAACACACTGCAACACACAAACTGAAAAAAAGAGCTGAACAACAACACCTCTATGACTGCTTTCGGACCAATGAATACCCAGGCTATTTTATTTAGCAAAATCAAGTGCTGTGGAAATAGATGACGGTCACAAAAAGAGCGACTTAAGGACAGAGGGCTGTTTCCCTCATTAAAACCGTCTTTAATTCACAACAGTTGCAATCTGCCGGAATAAACACTGCCAATCGACCCCAATCGACAACAATTCGTCGTCGTTTAGGTGCAACCTAAAAACATCCTGTCACACACTGAAACCTCAGCAGTTGTGTACCAAAAACGTTTTGTCGATGTAGACTGCAATTAAGTCTGGAAACTGGACGGAAATTGCAGATCCGCCCACAACTGGCAACTCTAAGTCACAGCTTGAAAATTACATCAGGGGAACTGACCACAGTTTTAAATCTCAGTGAACAATCGCCTTAAGCAAGGGCATTTCAAAGACAAAACGTATCACACTTGAGGCAAGATAGTCAGATGTCAACCCCACCAACGGTCATCCAAACCGTCCTGCGGCCCATGAAGTTCTAGGTCAATAGATACGTTATTGCCAGAACAAGACGGTCACACTTTAATGATCTTAGCAATAGGAAATTGGCGTCGTTTTGTGGGGTTTTAGTAGAGCAAATTTAATGTTGTCATCAGTGAGGCCTAAAGTTTGAGTTTTAGTCAGCAACCTTACAATATCCGGATCAATAACCCGAGAAATGTAAAGGGCTCACCAGGTCAAAAGACTTATATGGCTGACGTTTCGGGGCACTTTGCCGGCGTTGCATTTTTAAAGCGTTTTATGCACAAAATCCACAAAAATTTTAAATAAACGGCCTATAAAGTCCTACGGCACTACATACGCCATGATCAGGACAACACGATCACACGGAACTTAGAAGTGCCGAGCAAACACGGCCCGTCGACTAATCCACTCGAACTTGGAGCACAGGTACAACCGATCCCCATTGAAGTAACGAAACACAATGCAGGAGGTGGCAAACAGTCACAAACAACGACCAGAAGGCCAAGGCAACGAAAGAAGAAAAAGCCTAATCGGCCTAAGGCCAAAGAATTCGACCGTTTTTTTTAAATTCTAGTCAACCTTTTTTCGCAAGCGGCTTTGATAATGGAGAGCTGGCGAAGTCCTCTGTAAAGTCAACTACTCAATTCCACTAATCCGGTGAGCTCTTCATATTTATCAGATACTTAGTTTTCCTCTGTCTGCACCATACTTTTATAACCACCGAATTCTTCTTCTACTCTTTCCTCTGGACGCATGTGGTGACGAGTTGAACAACTCTCTTCAACTTGGTTTCCCTGTGGATTTATTCTCGACGCTTCACATACTCGGTGTGTGTTACCCCCTCAGTCTACAAATGACCTTTTATCCAGCCCTTCAAGAGTGATGGCCCAGGCCAAATGCAGGTCTGCGAGTCGTCCTTTTGGGTCTCAAGAAATGCAAGCATCTACTATGCCATGATCAGCAAACCGTTGCCCTCGCACTCTGGCATGCGCTAGCAGTTATTTGACTCCTGGCTCCCTGTCGGTAGATCCGCCTACGCTCCCGCTGGATATACAGGCCGTGTGCATGGTTGCTCGCTGACCTGTGCACTCCGCCCCTCCTTCTGACTAATTTTTGTTGTTAGTTAAGATCCTGCTCAAGTGTCTGTTGCGGACCAGGAGCGTGGAGTGGCCCACCTAAGTGCGGCTCCGTCAATGCCAGCCGCATGCGCTTCCACCACTTTCGGTCTTCTTGACTGTCTTGGCACCGGGCTCAGGCGGGAGAGGGGGGCGGTAGATTCTGCGCAATTTTTCTCTCTCTATAACCAAACTCATGCCCCAATCACCGTATCTGCTTCACCTTGCTGTGGAGCACACAGTTGACATAGTTGGACACGACGGTCTAACTTTCGAGTGCTTCTCTCGACGTCATCGGCAGCTACAGTGCAAACATTAACGAACATTTGTAGAAAAATGTGCGTAGCATATGCAAGAATATCTTGTATTGTTCGTTGGTCATGCGTGTCATGTTTATCATGCAGGGACACGTTTAAAAGCATTTGTGTATTATAGGCGGTTAGGACGGTTAACGTCAGGTCTGAGGTTAAGCTTAGAGATGAAGTTAGAGCACGTGAATAGGCGCCTCCACGGATTTCAACGCAAGGCCACGCACAGTACGGTTTGAAGACGAAGGCAGCGGAGGCAGCCCGAGACCAATTGATTCGGCCGTTTACTTAAAATTCTGGTGGAATTTTGCACAAAACGCTTTGATAATGGTGACACGGCCAATCCCTCTGAAGCGTCAGTTCCGCGTGATTCGACGAGTCATTCACTTTTCCCAAAGTTAGAGTTCTCCGATTAGCGACAACTCCCTGTCTATCCGCGAGATAGTTCGCAAGACCACCCTGCTGCTTGCTTCATATCCAACGGTGAATTCAGTCTTCAATGCAGGGGTTGCATTGGCGTACAATGTGGTTTACCATATGCTCGAAGAATTCTAAAGGGGAAAATAACTTCTATCGACTTTTCACCTAATGAGACTAGTTCTCAGCATCTTCGGCCACTTTTCTTTCTAGACTGGTGAGCAGTTACAGCTAAAAAAACATAACTAACGAACTCCTTCGTCACAAAACATTAGCTGCCTTCAAAAAGTATGTACCCATTTGCTAGTCCGATGGTGATACACGGCGATCTACTGCCGACACAGTTCCTTGCAGCCACGTAAACTGCATTAGCATAAGGATTTTGCGGTACACATGCCAAATCGTGGATTTAAAGGACTGGTTTGATTCGTCTGCTCGTTGCGCAAGCTCTCGCTACTTTTAATTAGTCCTTTTTTAAACAACTCTACATCGCAGCGACAAGTCACACTTACTGCCTGGGTGTGGATTGTAAGACGTACTGTAACAGCCGCTTCAGACCCCCCTTTTCTCCGGCTGTGTTTTGTCGAACAATGGCCGCGACAGCTGTTGACACACAGCCACCCCCGCCGGCTAACACTCAGACACCACCGGTCCAACTTCAGTGACTGTCGGCTGACCTCACAAACTTTCATCACCCCACGCGCCCCTTATTCCTCCCCCAATTTGTCCAATCACACGACCAACACTCAGCCAGTCACCCCCCCTCCCCCCTGTTAACCCGGACGCACTCCCGCATAAACAACACATACACGGCGACTGATACACTACGTTAACGGACGTTTATCTCTGCTGCAAGCAAACAGCCAACTTACGGCAGCCTGCCCTGTGTACAGAATAAACTAGTCCTCACAGCTCCCTGACCTGTAGACGAAATGAACTTATTGTGTGTGTGGTTTAAGTTGATCTCTCATACTTGACCGCCACAGTACAAAGTTGTAGGCGCACAGCCGTGCAGTTTTTATCGCTTCCAGTTATTCTTTTTTTAGAGGACTGCGTTGCCGTCATGATAATTTGCTTAATGTTTCCCTAAGAATTGTCATCTCATTTATACTGCAAAATCTCGAGACACCAGCCTCATTCCGCAAGTGCTTTGAAGGGAAAAGACTACGCACAGTCCAAAATGAACGTTACGACTCCCAACATCACAAACGCGGTTTGAATGACACGAGGGCATTTTAAAGACACTCGAACGTTGTATAATAGTTTGAAGCGAAAATGGGTTAGCGCAATGTACAGTACAATATGTGTCTAGAATTTCTGAAATGCACACAACAGTCACGATTAACGGGGCTATTTCAGTTGTGGCAGGTAGTATTCTTCTTGATGCAATGTTAACTCAAGGAGAATTTATTCTACCCATCATATGCTTCCATGTGCACGTCGCAGGAGTTTTGCATTGACTGCACCAACGGTGACGGAGAACTCGACTGAGTAATGATGACTTAGATAGTGGATATTTACCTTTCTTCTTTAGTCTGATATTATCTCTTTTGCTAAAATGAACACAAAATGTGCAGTTCCTTTTTGACAACCAAATAGATAGACTGTTAGACGGATTTGCTATGAGATCATCTCTTGCTCATCTCCTAGCCGGCGTCCTTATAGGCAAGTTGGAATAGTTTTAGTTAAACAACCAAATCAATAAGACAAGGCATTACGAGCACCATGTTGACGACATCTTTTCAATTGCCACTAGAGGAACCAACAAGCCCATCGTCTTGGATGTTGTAAATCAAGCACATTCGTCGATTAGGTTAGTGTTGGAGGTGGAAACGGCAGGCTCCTTGCCATTCCTAGACATCCTATAAGCAGACGAGTTTACGGCAGCATTCAAAAAAGCGTCTGTCAAAAAACCCCTGGTCTGGGCAATACACGAACTTTTAAAATGTTGTACCTCTTCAACAGAAACGTAATCCGGTCAGCTGTTTGGCACAAAGGACTAGAAAAAAGTTGTTCGGCAGATAGTGTTGATGTGGAACTTAGAAGCTACCAAGGCCTTTTTCGCGGGAATTGGTATCCAGAGAGATTTATTGTGAGGAATCTTGCCGAACGACCGGCGGTGGACAAGAAAACTCTGTTCCTCAAAGTTCCCTTTCAGGGGGACGCGGTAAGTTGACTCCAGAGAAGTCGCCTTAACCAAACCGTTTCGCGGACCTTCGAGGCTGCAAGAGTTCAAACATTGCTTTCGACCAACCCCGTCCTAAGCACGGAAGGAAAGGATAGGCTATTAGTTCAGACCACCTCCATGTGCATCTACTCCTTTACTTTTTCCTGTGGAGCAGGCTATATTGGTTGTACCAGTCGGCACCTATCCACAGGAGTACGAGAACAATTGTTAGCATGGCTGAGGAAGGGTGAAGTTAAGAACATACGCAGCTCCATCCTTGCACAGAAGGTTGATTCTGGACATCGTGTAAAAAACCTCAATTACCACCGGTTGCGTATTAGAGGTGAATGAAGTTTTTTTTTACCGTAGGTGAGGCTACAAAACCACCTTCGACCCCGACTAGAATTTGTCGAGATCACGCCTGTGCTTGCCAATTGCTCTTTTACATTCATGTTTCATTCTCCTTATGAGTTGCTTAAGTATGTTAAATTATTTTACAGTATATTTTAGGTGTGCCTATGCGGTTAGAATCGGCAAAAGACGAGTTGCGTTTGTCGGCATAAACCAGGTAAACCAATTCAGTTTAAACCATCAGCGGTTTTGCATTGGCGTATTTGGCCTGCAATGGTTTACGACTGCCTAAATGACGCCACACCGTATGCGCCGCCGTATTGGAACTGCTAACCAGCACAACTCTCTATTTAGCACTCAGCAAAAGTGAGGGGGTGACGTCAGGCTTCGTCGGCTGCATATCGATCTCCGAGTGCAAAACAGTTACTTTGTATCTTTGCAGAATATGACGCATTTCATTTTGGTTAAGCAGCGTACGAGAGGAGGTATGGCAGGATTAAATAAAAATAGATAAATAAAAGTTCAGAGTCTAAAGATAAGTATAAACAAAGCAACAGGGTCCAGACATTATATACATCAAGAGAAATAATTTGCGTGGTTAGATATTACCATGTGTAAGGGAATAATTGTTTTTTCGTGCACGTACAATACAATACTTCGAATGACGCTTAGTGCTGAAGACTATGCTAATAACGTATTTAGTTTATTTGTCGGAATCCCAACAAAAAGATGAGAAGTAAGCTGACTTTTGCTGTTCCTGTAGCCCGGACAACTAGATTATAGACGACGTTTTTAATTCATATGGAATTGTATTTGTACATAATGTCTATTTGACCAAAATCCCTTTTTGACTTGGCCTCAGTGTCTCCTATCCAGTCCTTGAGACTTACTCCAATGTCAAGGAAGAAAAGGCAAATACAGCTGAAAATGTTTTGTTTCGAACGTTTTTCACGTTTTCTATCGTAAAACGCATAAAGAATTTGACTAAACATACATTCTTTTACCGCGCTGATAAGTGGAATACGTATCAAATACAGAAGTAGCACCCGCGGCATACCGTTGGTTTGCTATGTCACGTCAAGTAATAAGCATACTAAATCAATCCCGCCCTTCACTCGACTACAAATGTATAGGGAATTTAGCAGGCAAAATGCCGCCGCAGGAGACGTTAGTTTGCGTTATTAATACTACCTTGGTCATTTATTGACGACATAATGATAACGGAGCTATGCCTAGAAGTAAACTGTGGCGGGACAAAAACGGTCCGCTGTACGAAAGGCGGCAGTGCCATTCATTTCACTCTAAAACTATTATTATGTAGTCGTTGAGATCATGTATACGAATCACCTACCTATGTTCAAAATTAAATAGACAATAAAAAATTTAGAATTCGCAAACAGAAGGCCATGATTAACTTCTTTTTAGGCGAAACGTTAGTAAAAGAAGTTTTTTGTAAAATTTATGTTGACCACAGGTTCTGATTCTGTAGGAGCATTATTTTTTGCAATGAGGCTTTTTTTAAACTGTCGATAAAGTCAATCTAGATGGTTCAATGTGGAAAGCGCTTTCCAAGGGAGTACACTGCGTCCACTGCAAGTTAAAAGTACTATCGGTGACTGATATTTTGAATTACCATAATTTTAGTGGAACGGCTAGTCTGGCAGTTGACAACGGGCAACATCAGTAGCATGGCATTCGTCGGTAAAGTAAAAGGTGTCCTCTACTAGAGCTGAATCAACCAATGCCGAATATACACCGTACTTTTAAACAATAATGCGACCGCTCACTGCACAAAGTAGTTACGAATCAGGTAATGCCTGCGGTTTTCAAATTGTCAATATCCCTACTAAAGCATAAATCTTAATCCTATCGAAAATATGTTTATACTCATTAGACAAATGCAGCAAATGCAAAGAAAACCCTTATTGCATGCTTAATATTCACTTTTAACAAATAGCTAACAATATTTTCTTGTGTCTGTCTGAGAGAACTTATGTTTTTTAATGCGAACGAACAGCAAACGAAGTAATGCTTTTGCGTTGATTATTACTATGTATTAGGGATTTTTATACGCTTCATTCGTTACACACCTACCTATTTAGCCCCAAATACGTGACTGTACCTTTTCGATTTCCGAGATTTCAATCGTTGAAACATTAATGTTTTGAGTGTTATTAAACGCAGGCATTAAATCCAAATTTGGCGTTCTTATTAAGAGGGGCATACGTTACTGCTATAAACGTTTCGGTGACGCAGCATGAGCACGTTTTTGTTACATGACATGACATTTTATGGGCCTTTCAGTGTGTCAGTGTCTCAATCAAGAAGGAGATTTGAGCGCACTGTTAAATAAAAACGTTCTAACTTTCTATAAGCTCCCCGAATACCCTATCCATCTTGACTTTCTGCAAAGGCATTTGTTTGTTTTTGAGTTAATATGGGTGAATTCATGTCCTTCAAACACCCGTGTGCGTCCGTTAAACGATAGCTTAAAATTCGTCTTTAGGCTATTTGGCTGTTACTAACCTAGAAAACGCATTGCAGATAGAATATATTAAAGTTCTTTCCAGCTACACGCACCTGTTATCATGTTTCAAGATGTAAGCTCTGTATATTTTACAACTCGTTTTCATTCTCCCGAAATATATACAGGCATGGTTTTATATTAAAAACGTCTTCCATGTTGAATATAAAGCAGAATTGTAAATTATATAGGCATAACTCTAAACTCTCTTGCACCACAAAGCCTTATTCGATTGGTTATCCCCGCAAGGCAGTTTTCATACCTCGCATTTGGAATGCCAATTCTGTCATGCGTGATAATGACTGAAAATGCTTCGTCAGTGCGATAATGCGGACTGTGGTGTCACGTTTAAACTTTTAGAATGGTAATTAAAGGCAATCGCATGACGATGTGTCACGTGCCGTCTACGTTATGGTCAGTCTATAGCCTTGGATACTGTTACTGACAACGATCATCTACCAAAACCTGGCCTTGAATGCCGAGACATTTCTTCGTCAGGATGTGATTTTGGTCTTGGTTTTTACTTCAGCGGCGTTATCTACTGCAACTTACTGCGCTGGCTGTCATAACGTCAACTAGGATGGTCGCACCAAACTGTCGAAATTTCAAATCTACGACATTAATGATTTAACTCTTATAGGCGGGCGAACCTTGTAAACTGTTCATTCTAGTTAACCAAATCAGGTCGCAAATACGACTCGCGATTACAAAAATAATCCGCCTAAGTCTTAAAATAGAAAAGCTCTATTTTTAGTTTAAAAGTTTCACGGAAAATTTGGTGGCTACGCACGTTCAGTTTCTGCAAAACAAAGGGTCTTCATAAGCCATCACGTTAATGGAGCTAAGTAAGTCTCTCAAGGTCATAAAAATAGCTTCATCAGGAAATTCCCAGATTTAAAAATTTAAACGCTAAAATAATTAACCCCAAAGTGTTGAAATGTATACCTGGGCTCCGCGGCAAAATCAACGATAGCTAACTTCCATTCGATGTCAATATCTGTGGATTGCAGATAGATTTTTGTATAAAATTTTGTAGAAGTTTAATCAAATCTCCCCCATTAAGGTCAACCTACAAATATGTTGGCTATCATTTCTAGTTTTATAAGAACAAAGGATTTTAAGAACCATACTAAGATTTGATATTCATAACCACATTAATGCGGCACAGTTACGTTTGGAGAACATTGAGAACAACTCTTGTAAGCCCATAAATCAGAAAAATATTTCAGAATTTTTGTAAACTTTTTAACATAAGATGTGGATAAGTCCTCTAGGAAGATATTGGTGGTTCTTCTTGTGACTAAAACCACTTCTTGATAGCAGTGTTCATATCATTCGTTATAGATACCCATCGTTTATACATGTCATTTTTCTGAAAAGATCTAATATATCATGATCTATACAAATGCCTTAACCCCAATTACCCTTACAAAACGATTTTTTCAAATGAATAGGTAATCGGAGATGATTATTTATAAGAAACCCGAAACGTTAGACATTTTGTTAATTCCCCAATTCTCTAAAAAGGTATGTCGTAGTTTTCACTTAATATCTCTCTGGGTAATTTCTTCCGGTTAAATCTTCCCAAAGGCAGGCGGAATTCAAAGTCACCCTATATTCCGGCAGTTCGACATGCAATTAGCTGTTCCAGCAGCTGGAAATGATATAGTTTACACATTCTTAGGTGTCTCGTTGCAAGGAGAGTAATTCCATCATGATAGATTAAGCAAACAAATCATGGAAGTGTCTGGTGCTTAGGCAGCCATTTTACTTTTTAAACATGTCGAAAGATGGTTTTTATGTGACCTAAATATCGTTCATTATGAACTTAGAAACGGAAGGGTCAGGGGATAAGCAGTTTGCGCAGTATTTTGCAATCTACATGGTTACTTCCTGTGCATTCGCAGTTGTTGATTTTAATGTAAACGGTCTGGGAAAGCCGACTATAAAAAATATTTTTTGATTGAACTCAAGTAGACGGAAAAATATACTAGTAAAGATATGCCATTAAACGTTAACCGGAATACTGAAATGTGTCCTCGATTAAAAAATTCCACTTAAATGGATCGTTCAGCATAATCCCAAGATATTTCAGGCACGTTGGGCTGCCGAACTATGAATAAGCTCTTTTCTGCACGGCCGACAACGTTTACACTATTAAAATGATTACTTGAATAGAATAAATGTTTCTTATTGCTTGTTAATACGTCTTCAAATTCAAGTATGTTTTCCACAAAACATGCGCCTTTATATTATTTCTAGGGCTAATTTATAACATCTTACACGTTCTTTACATTTGGACATCGCACGGTCTTAACAATCACATAATACGAAACTGTCAATCAAGGGAGCCAAAAATTACACTGAAGATAGACTTTGCCTGACTTAATTCAACTAGACAGGATGCTGCTCTAACGTATCTTTCGATACGCATTTTCCAGTCCGGCTAGTATAATCTCACCCATAAGGCCAGGTGAAGGCCTAGAGGTTCATTGCAATGGTCTTAATGGGCAGTTTATCTTTGCCTTCATGGTGATTAAACGGAGTACTTGAGAAACGTAGCTCTTGTCTTAGCTGTCGGGTATGGGCGCGCAGTATTCAAGTTAAGACAGGCTGGCAAAAAGTCGATGGCCGTATTCCCTCGAGACAGTTATGTGAGGAATAACGACCTCTTTTAACCAATATCACGTTTTTACTATTTATGCCCAAAGAAAGCGTAGATATAGTTTTTAATAAAATTACCAATTATGCGATTTTTAAGACCACGCAATGTCCATTCAAACAGCGTAGCACATCTCCGTTTACAACTGCTCCTTGTGAAACGTAAAAAATTGTCCACATCCACTACAAAATTCCATGAACTCAACATGGTATCGTCTCTAAGACATGGAGGAATATGTAATTTTTTATGCGGAAAGCATACATCCTGTAGACTGGAATCGCTAAATGGTAACGCAGCGGCTAATTTGGCCCAAAATATTCAGGAATTAAAGAACTTTTTTTCAGAAATTAAATAAACACTTTCTTCTGACATAAATATAAACACAATGCTTTTTTCTACCAAAGAAGTAAAAGGAAGCATATGTTTGTGCATGTTTTCCATAAAAATGTTTGAGTTTATATGACCATCGAAAATCAACGTGAAAATACGTGCTAATTATCTACTCATCTTTTACCACGTACAGCTTTTACGAGAGGTAAAAAAGAAGTGCATTCAAAAGCCGAAATCCTGTTAATTCTGAAATACTATGGGATTATGTCGCCTGACAAGTAACATTACAACCCCATTTAAGTAATCCTTCCTAATCAAAAACGCATTTTAGAGTATCGGCCAATATTTTATCAGATCGGTCACGCACCATACAGGCAAGTAGGTTAAAAGTACTGCTGCTATATTTTATGTGTCGTCGCATTAGCTATCGGTGGCAAAATGGCCTGACCGTTGTTTAGTTACTAGGCCTAAGCCTTATTAATCCCGAAAAAATATCCAACGATGTTTCATAGTCTTCCATATTCAAACACTACGCCCGCAATCGCCTTAGAATTTCGTTGGCGATCACCAAACGTTTCAGATGTTTGTTAAGCGAGGCATTAGTTTGTCATTTGTATCCTGAGCTAATGTAGAGAAAAATAATCCGACATCTGTCGACGGAGGATAACAGAAAGGAAGATATGTCTGATTGCAAACCTTTAACAAAGATGCTACTGGCATCAGAGCATGTAAAGTAATCAACACACTATTAACTACACTATGACTGGAGTTCCTTTAAGTGCTATTTGATTTTCGTTCCGTTAACTTCCCTTCCCTGTCAGCGATTTTTAAATTTATTTCAATTTTTTTTCCAAAACGGAAACGAAAGGTAAGGGGAGGTTCGTTTAAAGGAAGGGCGGTAGTATATTACCCTTAATTGGATTTTTCATCCACTGACCTTATCTTTTTCAGTCCATCTATGATTTGCTCCCGCATATAAGCAGTGCTTTTGTTCACTTGACACTTAGACTTCATTACCATAAATACAAGTTAATACTTTCATCAAAGAAGACCTTAACCTCCTAATCACTGTTGCCGCCCCGGGCAAGAACGTCTTCGTGCAGAACAAATGGGGTCGACTTGGGGAAACATTCTAGGCGACGGCCCTGACTGTCCTCGTTCGTGCACGCCACCAACACCAGGACTGGTTTGACGACAACGACGCCGCCGTTAGCAACCTGCTCGCCTAGAAAAACCGCCTGCACAAAGTCTACGTCAGCCACCCCACAGACGACAACAAAGCTACTTTCTACCATAGTCTCTACCTTGTGCAACAGCGGCTGAGCGAGATGCAGGATACATGGGCGGCTAGCAAGGCCGAGGAAACCCAAGGGTACGCAGACCACATTGAATCGAAAAACTTCGCGATCAAGGCTGCTACGGTCTGCCAGCAAAGGGGAATCTTCCTCTTCTCAACGTCGGCGAAAGCATTCTACTCACCCAGAAGAAACAAATCCTTCAGCGACGGGCCGAACACTTCAGGGGCGTCCTCAACCGTTCCTCCATTATCTCCGAAGTCACCATAACTCGTCTGCCTCAAGTGGAGACCAACGCTGACCTCGACCTCTCGTCCTCTCTCTACAAAACCATCTGGGCCATACAGCAACTCCACAGCGAGAAAGTGCTCGGATCGGACGCGATCCCTACTGAGATCTACAAGTACGGTTATCTTCAACTCATGGAAAACCTGTCCGCGTTCTTCTAGCAGATTTAGTGTCAAGTCCCGCAGAATTGCAAAGAACGAGACAATCGTGCATCTATACAAGCGGGTAGGAAACCGCCAAATCCGCGAACCCCACTGAGGCATCTCCCTGCTAAAAATCGCTGGTAAAATCTTCCCTCGCATCCTTCTCAACTGTCTGAGCAACCATCTAGAACAACCTCTCTTGCCGGAAAGCTAGTGTGGCTTCCGCCGTCATCATGTAACCATGGACATGATCTATGGCGCCGCCCAACTGCAAAAGAAGTGCCAGGTGATGCGGACCAATATGTACTCTACCTACGTGGATCTGACGGAAGCCTTTTACACTGTGAATCGCCAAGGACTGTGGAAAGTCATGCAGAAATTCGGCTGTTCCGAACGATTCACTCAGATTGTGCATAATCTCCACAATAGCATAAGGACGCTCGTCACGGACATTGAAGCTGTCTCCGAGGCATTCGCAGTAACAAACGAGTGTAGCAGGGTTGTGTCCTTGCGCCTACCGTCTTCAGGCTCATGTTCTCTGTCATACTGATGGACGTCTACGGTGATGAACGTCCTCGGATCCGCATCGCCTACAGGACGGGCGGTCAACTGCGGTCACACACTAAGCACCACCCCGAATTGCCAACAATGCGCCGCAAATCAGCGTGAACGGAACCCAACTGCAAATGATGGACAACTTTACGTATCTGGGCAGCACCCTCTACCGCAGCACCAGAATCGACGATGAAGTGGCTCACAGGATTGCCGAGGCCAGTCAAGACTTCGGTCGTCTTCAAAACACAGTTTGGAATCGTCACGGTCTTTAGCTCAGCACGAAACTGAAGATTACAAGGCTGACATACTACCAGCGTTGCTGTGTGGACGGTATACATGAAGCAGGAACGCCGACTCAACCTCCTATACCTCAGTTGTCTTCGTCGAATACTGAATTCGAGGTGGCATAACTGCGTACCGACACGGAGGTTCTGGAGCCGAACGGAATCCTCAGAATCTACGCCATGCTTAGACAACTGCAGTTGCGCCGGAACGACGTTGGGCGTTGAGTTGTATTGGACGACGGAGGGCTACCCAAAGGACTCTTCTTTGGAGATGTCGCCACGGGTCCCCGCCGCCAAGGAGATCGAGTCCGTCAATACAAAGACACTCAGAATACCTTCCTAAAGCTTCTCTAGATTGACCCGGGCGACTGGGAAAACTTCACCCGAGACTGACCGACCTGAAGGAGGACAATGAGGACGGGATCAGTGATTTTAGGAGCCATACGCATCCCCGACGTGAAAGCAAAACGTTGGGTTCTTAAATCTCAACTGCACACACCTCGCAACGTCAACGTCCATCCGTCTTTAACGTGTCCAAGATGTCCTTGGAGATTCCGGACGACAAGTGAACTTGTTTGACACCTCCGGGCCAACTGCAGCATGCGGGCTGCACCATCCGTCGTCCTCCCTACACCTACCCCTCGCCCCCCCACGACATCGATGAACGTTGATCGTCCTCTCGAACCACCATTATCATCCTACTCCTCCTCCTCTTCCCTTACCGCCACTTTACTGTTCGCTGCTATGGCGTCTGTCGTGCCCATCAGCACTTCATAAAATCCTGAGGCACCAACGAACACCAACACCACTACTTTCATTGCCATTTGTGTGGAGCTAGTCTATACCTGTCCTCATTGCGATCGCACCTGCACCTCACGCATCGGCCTGCTCGGTCACTTGCGAATCCGCCGCAAAAAGACTGGCGAACCAGTGCCAGGAGTCTCAACTTAC